>BMAO01009029.1:0-71919 GCA_019973975.1 Trichonephila clavata | reverse complement strand
CTTGCTCAAAAACTTCGGATATCATTTGGGGGCCGTTATCGGTGACTAATTTACAGGAGCTCCATAACGCGCAATATAATTCTCAAAAAATGCATTGGCAATTGCTTTAGCCGAAGCTTTCCTTAAGGAACTATTTCAACGCATTTAGAAAAATTATCTGCAATTACTAAGATAAATCTATAGCGTTCTGGACTAGTTGCATGGTATGGGCCTAACAAATCTAAAGATACGATTTCATTCGGAAAATTTGTTACTATCGGAATTAATTGACCAGCTAGTAATCCGTTCTTATAATTGATTTTTGGCATTGGTCGCAGGTTGCTACATATTTATAAATGTATTTCCTCATGTACGGGAAATAACACGCGTCTTTTAATTTTAAGTAGGTTTTCTTTTTGCCTAAATGGCCTGCCATCGGCGAGTCATGGAATTCTCGCATAACATCTTTACGTAATGTTTTAGGTATAAATACCCTTAATTCACCTAGTGTGGTTGTATATTTTGCATAATATATAACAACCCATCTATTAATTTAAAGTCGCGGGACCAATTTCTACAGATTGACTCATTAATGGAACTATCGTCCGGATTTTCTAAAAACCGTAAGATGTGACCTAACTCTGGATCATTTCTCTGTTCCTCTCTCAACTGTTCTCTAGACGATAATACTAACGATCTAATCACCGCACAAGACACCTTTGGTTCTTTATTACTTTATAACGGGTTTCTAGACAACATATCAGCCACTGCATTTAACTTAGTCTTTAATAAATCTATCCGTACCGGTTCATCCGAAATTGCCAATTTCTCAATCTGCGAGTCCGGAATGATTAACGATTTTTTAACAAAATCAAAACTGATTCTTCCATATGACATAAAATCAATACCTATGATGCATGGATCTTGCATCTCAGCAATCACATGAAATTTCCACAGCTTCGAAAATTCCCTTATTTTAATTCTTAACTCAACTGTGCCTAAATTTCTGCATTGTGACCCTTGAGCCGTAACTACTTCAGCTAACGATTTTTTAATAGGACAAAAAGAAAAATATGATCGGTATGTTTGTCGTAGTCTCTCACTACACCTATGATTATTAACTCCCCTTTGCACATTATTTAAATTCGGGTATGTTGGATTCATAATTAACAACTACTTAATTAATAAACCAATATTATTTATTAATCTTTCATATTATAGAAATACACAATTATTAATCAAACTTTAAGAACCACAAATTACAGTGGAGTGAGATAAGAATTCAGTTATGAATGACGGAACACTAACTGAAACTACGGAGAATAACGCATACAATCAAACTACGCATTTATATCTAATTTATGAAAATAACAGACCTGATATCTTTTTAAGGCAGGATTCTTTAATACTTGATGGATCTAAAGAGCGGCTTCAATCCTTGATATCTTCAGTTCCGTCCGAACCGAATTAATGAACTTTTTTCAATAATCTTCCTCCGGCTAACAAACTTCATAAGTTAAACTAATCTCTCAGAATCACCTTCTTAATCAACCTCGTAGTTATCTCCTCTATCAAACCACGTAGTCATCCTCATCTCTTCATTTCATTTCTCCCTTTTATATCTTTTTCGAACTCGCTAAACCCGAAACTATCTTGTTTGCATAAGTCACACTTTTGGCTCTCAGCGGGGATTGGTTAAAATAAATACAATCTTAAAGGAATTGAGAGAAGGTTAGTGAAACGCGTAAGCACCCGTCACAACCCCCCTCCGAGGAAAAAAAGCGTGACTTATTGAAGGTCTAAACGACCTGCAAGAACTCGCTTAATTTACCTAACATCTGAAAAACACTGAACCTGCACAAAACTTTAACTACTCTAGAATGCCTAAAAATACTGAACTTGTAGAAAGTTAACTCACGAACTTTATAATGCCTGAAACACTGGATTTGCCGAAAACTTTAACTCTCTAAGTTAGAAACATTAATTAAACTAGCACACAGAAATGACTACTCAAAAGGGGTACTCCACTCTAATTTATTGCTCTTGTACAAACATACAATCCCTACAGTGCATCCCATTCGGGCGAAGATCAGGGGAAAACCTTTCCAGGAAAAACCCTGATCATGCACTTTACTTAAGTGCTAATAAATATAAAATTTTACATTAATATCTTCTCACGACATCATTTTCATCGCATCACTATGTTCAGGGACTGCTGCCCTGAAAGGAAACCTTGTCAATTTTTTCTAAAACATGACATTAAATGCACAGAACTTTTATACAACTTCCTTATTGACATAAAATATGGCATACATTATATTATATATATATAGTTTCATAACAAATTAACCTTCATCTGGTTTCATTTTCAAAAATTCCCAATCAATCGCGCTGCGCTGTTAATGTTTTTTATTAGTAATCCTAATTACGCCGCGCCCAGAACACAGACATTACTTATACATCTTAATAATTACACACAAAAATATATACATTTTTTACATAGAATGTATTACAACAAACAATACAAGTAATCTCACATATAAAGCCTCGTCCTTAATGTGTAGCAAAACAATTGCAATTCAACAAATGTTTTTCCACAATTTGGAAAAAAATTAAATACAAAAGTTTTTTCAACCGATATGAAAATACACACAACGCAGCAACTTTTGTAGGTTAATTTTACAAAAAAAAAATAGACTAGCCCACATAGAAAATACTCCGAACTGTCTGTCAGAGGAAAAATAAACAAATTAGAATTATACAACCTGGCTAGTCTTTAGATCCAATCTGCATAGGCTTTGTCTCCAACCATGGCCTCTGTGCTGGATGACCTTGTCCTAGGGTTGTCCTCTCTGCGCTCCCACCTTCTGGGTCTCCTCTTCCATCGAGTCCGTTGAAGTTGATATGCTCCTGCTGAGGCGTTGTTTTCATTTGTGAGAACTGGAACTTGGCTGTTGTCCACTCGACGTCGGCTCCGAAGATTGTATGGACAGCTCCTTTCCTGATGAGGTCTGTTGTACTTGAATCTGTGGAATGGTCCTCGAACTGCTCTTTCAGAACTATTTTCTTCCACCTTTCTATACCGCTTTCTGGAGGGGCGAGAGGGCATTGACGAGGAAATCTTTCTCTTTTCTCGGGATACCTGGGCCTCTGGTCTTTTCTTCTTTTGTATGTTTTCCTTCCAGGAGGGTGGTTTTCCTCTTTTCTTTCTTTCTGCCCAATGAGGTTTTCTCTTCCTAAAATTATATGCATCACCCCCGAAGAAACAGCAGACTCCGTTCGCCCACGTTTTTTTCTCACCTCCACTCCATCGCGTCTATTCGTAACTATATCTCTACTACCTTCTAAATTTCCTGATTTCGATCCTCCACGACAACCCCCATCACTCTCCGATTACACCAATCTCGACTGCCCATCATCCGACCTGACTGATGGCACTGCACCATGATCACTACTATTGTCAATTTCCGACTCGGCAACACTGTCTTCTCTTTGATGGTAAATTCTCACCTGGTCCACATTAACTGTTATTCTTTTACCAAATTTTAATATTACTAAATTATTATTATTTTTTACACTCAGAACTTTATATGGGCCCTCAAATTTTGGCATAAATTTACCTACTATTTTCTTACATGTCGAACTTAACGGGTGAGTTTGAACTAATACTAGATCATCAACTTTCACATTATTTTCACGCCTCTTTTTATTATAATATTTCGCCCACTTCTCTTGCTGGCGCTTTGTATGAATTCTAGCCTCCTCAAACAACCTTTCTATGTTCCCACAAACTAAATCTGATCCATCAGTTACCATAACTGAATTCTGAAAAGGGGTGATTAAATTTCGACCTAAAAATAATTCCGCCGGTGTTTTACCCGTTGTCTCATGTACTGCTGTCCTAATAGCATAACCGAACTCTTGCAGAAATTGATCCCAGTTAGTGTGATTATCCGCGACAAAACTCGAAATCATTTTTAAAAGAGTGCGATTAACTCTTTCTGTTTGATTAGCTTGTGGACGATATACCACAGTTTTAACGTGTTTTATGTTCAACCTGAGACATACTTGCTCAAAAACTTCGGATATCATTTGGGGGCCGTTATCGGTGACTAATTTTACAGGAGCTCCATAACGCCCAATATAATTCTCAAAAAATGCATTGGCAATTGCTATAGCCAAAGCTTTCCTTAAGGGAACTATTTCAACCCATTTAGAAAAATTATGTGTAATTACTAAAATAAATCTATAGCGTTCTGGACTAGTTGCAGGGTATGGGCCTAACAAATCTAAAGATACGATTTCATTCTGAAAATTCGTCACTATCGGAATTAATTGACCAGCTGGTAATCCGTTTTTATAATTGACTTTTTGGCATTGGTCGCAGGTTGCTACATATTTATAAATGTATTTCCTCATGTACGGGAAATAACACGCGTCTTTTAATTTTAAGTAGGTTTTCTTTTTGCCTAAATGGCCTGCCATCGGCGAGTCATGGAATTCTCGCATCACATCTTTACGTAATGTTTTAGGTATAAATACCCTTAATTCACCTAGTGTGGTTGTATATTTTGCATAATATAGCAATCCGTCAACGATTTTAAAGTGAATGGACCAATTTCTACAGATTGATTCATTAATGGAACTATCGTCCGGATTTTCTAGAAACTTCAAGATATGACCTAGCTCCGGGTCATTTCTCTGTTCCTTTCTCAACTGTTCTCTAGATGATAATACTAACAATCTAATCATCGCACAAGACACCTTTGGTTCCTCATTACTTTCTAACGGGTTTCTAGACAACATATCAGCCACTAAATTTTGCGTACCTGGGCGATGTTCCCATTCTACATTAAAATTTGCCAACTTAAGCGTCCACCTTATCATTGTAGACGACAAATTCTTTCCATTCTTTAATTTGGTAAGTGCAGCATGGTCTGTTATCACTTTAACCGGCAAGGATCCGAAATACGTGCGATATTTATTTAATGCCCATATGACAGCTAAATATTCACGTTCCGTCACACTATAATTCCTTTCTGCTCGGTTTAAAGTTCTCGAGGCAAACGCCATAGGCCTATTATTCTGTTTCAATACTGCTCCTACCCCCACTGAGCTCGCATCCGTATAGAGTTCAAAAGGTTGGGAAAAATCTGGTAATTGTAACACTGGAGCTTCTGTCAGTGCTTTCTTAATACGATCAAAGGCTTCCTGCGCTGATTCCGACCAACGGAACTTAGAGTTTTTTCGTTTTAAATTATATAAGGGCTCACACATGTCTGCGTAGTTTTTAATAAACTTTTGATACCAACCCGTCATTCCTAAAAATTTTGCTATTTGTTTTGCAGTTTTCGGAGGCCTCATTTCAATAATTGCTTTTACCTTCTCCTCATCTGTTTTAACTCCTTCTTTATTAATAACTAAACCCAAATAACGTAATTGTTCCCTCGCGAAATGACATTTCTCGCGATTCAACGTTAAACCAGCCTCCTGCAACAATCTGAAAACTTCCCGTAAGTGTTCTACATGGCTTTCAAAAGATGGAGACGAAATAATAACGTCATCCATATAACAGTGGGCAAAACGCCCGAGGACTGGCTTGAGGATCCTCTCTATTGCCCTTTGAAAATTTGGAGCTGCCCCCGAAAGGCCAAATGGCATGCGAGTAAATGCAAAAGTACCATTTTTTGTAACAAACGCCGTCTTATGAACATCTTTGGGGTCTACTGCCATCTGAAAGTATCCGCTGCGTAAATCAAGCGATGACATAATTTCGGTGTGTGGAATATTAGTGATCAAATCATCAATTATTGGTAGCGGATATCTCGTGATCGCATTTAATTTCCTATAATCTATTGCAAACCTATAAGCTTCTGGGTCATCTAACGGCAACCCGTTTTTCTTCCGACATAAAACAACTGGAGATGCGTAGGGCGATGTTGTTGGAACTATTGTTCCATCATTCAACATCTTCTGATCATGGTAGTCGATGATACCCTGTTTGACACTGTCATAGCGATAAGGTCTCGAAAAAACAGGAGGACTATCACCCGTGTCAATTTCATGACAAAACCCATGTGTCAGACCAGGCTTAAGTGAAAACAACCCATGAAATTCCTTAAACAAAATCTGTAATTCTTGTTTTTGTTTTGAATTTAACTTAGTGTTAGATAAATCTATCTGAACCGGTTCGTCCGAAATTGCCACTTTTTCCATTTGCGAATCCGGAATGATTAACGATTTAGACAGAAAGTCCAAACTAATCTTTGCATGTGACATAAAATCAATACCTAGGATGCATGGATATTGCATCTCAGCAATCACATGAAATTTCCACAACTTCGAAAATTCTCTTATTTTAATTCTTAACTCAACTGTGCCTAAATTTCTGCATTGTGACCCTTGAGCTGTAACTACTTCAGCTAACGATTTTTTAATAGGACAGAAAGAAAAATATGACCGGTACGTTTTTTCTGAAATAAATGACTTTTCCGCACCTGTATCCCAGAGCGCTTTTAGAAATGTATCATGCAAAAGAATCGGTACATACGGAAGTTCAACTGGTGATAATCGCAATGAATTAATTTTAATTCTATTAGGAGGATTTGACTCAACACGATCTCTTTGAAAGTTTAAATTGGCATTTCTTTGCCTTTCGCTGTTGCAATCAACACGCCTCCAATTCTGCTTTGCTGAATCATCATTAGGACCCTTCCTAACCACCATCCTACGGTTCTGATACCGGTCTGTTCTCTGATTTGGCTGATTGTAGCGATTTCCACCCTCGAATCCTTGATTTTGATAATTACGACGAGAAAAATTATTCGCACCCCTGCCTAGTCCTCTTTGATCATTTTGACTATTTCCGACCCCAGTATCTCTCCAATTTCTATTATTCCTTCTTCCCTCAGGATTCCTACTCACATCCCAACTTCGACTAGCAAAATTATTACTCGAACCCTGGTTTTCCCTGCAGCTATGGCGTTCCTCATACCGGTCTACCAACTCTATCAATTGAGCTTTCGTTTTGGGGTTTCGAACTTCTAAATAATCCATTATTTGGGGTTCTAGTCGCATTACTATGTGATCGATCAATTTTATCTCATCATAATTCAAATCCAAAGTTTTATGTATTTTTAACAGCTGAAAAATAAAGTCTGACGAGGCTTGACCTCTCCGTTGTTTTGATGAAAAAAACTGAGCTTCTAGCTCTGATTTATTCCGTATTACCGGAAAACTATCTGACAATTTCTTTTTAAGCGTTGCAAATGCAGTCGCTTCTTCATTTACACACTCGAAGCCTATCACTTCAAACCAGTCTAACGCTCTCCCAATTAAATGACCTTTTAAATACGCACATGATAGATTCGCCGGTATTTAATAGTAGGCTATATTGTCATCGATATTGGAGATAAACTCAGACACATTTTCTTTACCCGAAAAAAATAATTCCGGCAAAACTCTAAATCCTGCACCTGCTCTTAATTCCGGTATTTCGTTTGGACGCCAGTGTCGTAGTTTCTCACTACCCCTATGATTATTAACTCCCCTTTGCACATTATCTAAATTCGGGTATGTTGGATTCATAATTAACAACTACTTAATTAATAAACCAATATTATTTATTAATCTTTCTTATTATAGAAATACACAATTATTAATCAAACTTTAAGAACAACAAATTACAGTGGAGTGAGATAAGAATTTAATTATGAACGACGGAACACTAAGTGAAACTACGGAGAATAACGCATACAATCAAACTACGCATTTATATCTAATTTATGAAAATAACAGACCTGATATCTTTTTAAGGCAGGATTCTTTAATACTTGATGGATCTAAAGAGCGGCTTCAATCCTTGATATCTTCAGTTCCGTCCGAACCGAATTAATGAACCTTTTTCAATAATCTTCCTCCGGCTAACAAACTTCATAAGTTAAACTAATCTCTCAGAATCACCTTCTTAATCAACCTCGTAGTTATCTCCTCTATCAAACCACGTAGTCATCCTCATCTCTTCATTTCATTTCTCCCTTTCATATCTTTTTCGAACTCGCTAAACCCGAAACTATCTTGTTTGCATAAGTCACACTTTTGGCTCTCAGCGGGGATTGGTTAAAATAAATACAATCTTAAAGGAATTGAGAGAAGGTTAGTGAAACGCGTAAGCACCCGTCACATGTTTTTTCTGAAATAAATGACTTTTCCGCACCTGTATCCCTGAGCGCTTTTAGAAACGTATCATGCAAAAGAATCGGCACATACGGAAGATCAACTGGTGATAATCGTAATGAATTAAGTTTAATTCTATTAGGAGGATTTGACTTAACTAGCGATCGTTTACCTCCCGCAACACGATCGTTTAGAAGTTTAAATTGGCGTTTCTTTGCCTTTCGCTGTTGCAATCAACACGTCTCCAATTCTGCTTTGCTGAATCATCATTAGTACCCTTCCTAACCACCATCCTACGGTTCTGATACCGGTCTGTTCGCTGATTTGGCTGATTGTAGCGATTTCCTCCTTCGAATGCTTGATTTTGATAATTATGATGAGAAAAATTATTTGCACCCCTTCCTAGTCCTCTTTGATCATTTTGACTATTTCCAACCCCAGTATCTCTCCAATTTCTATTATTCCTTCTCTCCTCAGGATTCCTCCTCATATCCCAACCTCGTCTAACAAAATTATTACTCGAACCCTGGTTTTCCCTGCAGCTATGACGCTCCTCATATCGGTCTACCAACTCTACCAACTGAGCTTTAGTTGTGGGGTTTCGAACTTCTAATTAATCCATTATTTGGGGTTCTAGTCGCATTACTATGTGATCGACCAATTTTATCTCATCATAATTCAAATTTAAAGCTTTATGGATTTTTAATAGCTGAAAAATAAAGTCTGACGGGGCTTGACCTCTCCGTTGTTTCGATGAAAAAAACTGAGCCTCTAGCTCTGATTTATTCCGTACTATAGGAAAACTATCTGACAATTTCTTTTTAAGCGTTGCAAATGCAGTCGCTTCTTCATTTACACTCTCGAACCCAATAACGTCAAACCAGTCTAACGCTCTCCCAATTAAATGACCCTTTAAATATGCACATGCTAGATTCGCCGGTATTTCATAGTAGGCTATGTGTTGTCGTCTATATTAGAAATAAACTCAGACACATTTTCTTTACCCGAAAAAAATAATTCCGGCAAAACTCTAAATCCTGCACCTGCTCTTAATTCCGGTATTTCGTTTGGGCGCCAGTGTCGTAGTCTCTCACTACCTCTAAGATTATTAACTCCCCTTCGCGTATTCTGAATATGTTGGATCCATAATTAATTACAACTTATTTAATAAATCAATCTTATTTATTGACTTTTCTTAATTGAGAGATTACACAAATACTATTCAAACCTTAAGATCAATAAAATACAGTGGAGTACGAGAAGAATCTGATTATGAACGACGGAATCCTAACTGAATCCACGGAGAACGACACATACAATCAAGCTACACATTTATATTTAATTTATGAAAATAACTGACCTGATACCTTTTCTTAAGGCAGGTTTCTCTATATCTGGTTTGCTTTAAGGAACGGCTTCAATCTTAGCTATTTTTCAGTTCCGTCCCGAACCGAATTAATGAATACTTTACAATAGTCTTCTCCCGACGAATATATTTCCACTAGATAAACTACCCTCTCAAAATCACCCTCTTTCTCTTCATTTCATTTCTCCCTTTTATATCTTTTTCGAACTCGCTAAACCCGAAAATATCTCGTTTGCATAAGTCACACTTTTTGGCTCTCGGAGGAGATTGGTTGAAATAAATAAAACATTTAAAGAAGGCGAGAGAAGGTTAGTTAAACGCGTAAGCACCCGTCACAAAATGACTACAAAAAGTAATGTTATTTTGAATGAAGACTAAAAATCTAACTATTAAAAAGTGAAGTAAAAAAATACAGTGTAATTAATTAAATTTATTTTAATTAAAAAAATAAATAAATGACCCGAAAGATTTCTTGAAATTAAGCTGTGATTTAAAATGTAACTATATTTTTATATATAACTATAACAAAAAAACCATGTTTTTACTAACTCGCTTTCTTGTCTATCTGGGTGGAATTTTCTAAATTATTTTAAACAAACTTTTCAATGAGCCAGAGACTTGAAATTCGGACCATATCTCAGAAGTGTCTAGTAGGAAGTTCTAGTCTCGATCCCAGACCCCCGAAGAGGCGGGCCCATAGGCCCCAGGTTACCGTGTTTTGATTAACTCGCTTTCTTGTATGTCTGTCCGGGTGGAATTTAATAATTAATTTTAAACTCGATGAACTAGAGACTTGAAAGTTGGACTATAGGTCAGAAGTGGATGACAATGCATGAAAATGGCTATAAAAACATGGTAGATAAAAAAAAATTTATTAAGAAAATTATCTTGTAAAATATAACTGCACATTCTTTTCTTCTTTAAATACAGATACATTATTATATGACTCGCGTTGCTTAACCCCCTTAACTGATTTTCTCTCACGCTGCACGTGCCTGTCTTTTGTGACGCACTTGATTTGCCCACACAGTGCACGAGCTAGACGAGTTTATATGCCTTGTTAATGTTTTGTCCGTATTGTGTTCATTAATTTTTCTCCAAACTATTTGTAAAAGATATGTTAAAACAATCCATTGAAGATTAGTCAAGTTGGTCCAAATTGGTTACAAAAAAGAAATAATTAAATGGTCAAACTTAAATGTTTTTTTGATGTGTAACTTTTTCCCTCTCGGTTGTTGGATATTTATAGGAGTGATTTCGTGAAAAGGGACGGAAATGTGTAACAAGAAGTCGGGGAAGCTCCCATTATTCGATTTGACCAACCAGCGCGCTTTGTGGTGTCTCTTCGCTACCCTCGCATCGGGTCCAACTCTAGTAGCTATCAAGCTGCCAGCAATTTTTATATTGTTAAATTTAGCATTTCAAAAGATTCGAATTCAAAAACTGGGTTTCATTTTCTTGACTCTAAATCCACTTCGCATATACCATCAAGTTTTATTAGACTTCATCCAGGATAAACTTGCGATTCTTACGCTCAATTGTTAAAATCTCAGGGCTCGTTGTGTATAAAATCTGAGGACAGTGATTTCGGTTGTCGTTTACATTTCTCCGAATCAAACGGTTCAAAATATTAAAGATCTCCTGCATTTTGTACTTTTACCATATACCGAAGGTAATTCTGCTATTTTTTTTCAAAAAAAAAAAAAAAACTATCACTTGCTTCCTATGATTTTGAGTGGTGATTTAACGTTAACTTCAGTTTGCAGAAGTTGAGCCGCTTATAGATTTTTTGAATGATGAACACAAGCCCGAAATGAACACAAATCGAAATGTTTAGACAACTGACAGTGGAATTGTTATTGATGCTGTTTTTTGCAACGGTTTTTAAATATTTTGAAATCAAGTATATGAATCCTTTTTTAGTTTTAAGCCTATTGTATCCACTCTTCCCCAAATTGAACAAGAATAATTATTTTTGATAAATCGCATAACTCCTTGTGTTTATCTTAAAATTTTTTATTAAAGATATAATTATTCTATAGAAAATTATTTCCAATCCTACCTGATTCATTTTTTCAATAGTTAAGTTATTATTGCGCATATACCACGATAACATGTCAGATGTTACACATCATATACGACTACTGTAAGACTCGTTTTTTTAAGTTTTGCTATGTATCAAAGTAAGTTTATTCATCATTTCTCTGTGTTGACAGTTATTTTTTTTTAAATAAATTTATTGATATTTGTTTAGTTTCCCAAATGCAGTTTCATGGACAATTTCTCAGACAAATATTTTAATGGAATGGAATCTTCTCTTGCCGGGCGACAGGGAACCTCTTCATCGCACTCCAAAGAAAAGACCCGAAGCCTGAAGGATAAAAAGCGGCAGTCCGTACAAACTCTGCATTGGTAATTGATTCCAAAGTGGGAAAAAAATGAATTAGCAGTAATAATTTTGATTACAGTGCGTTGATAAATTATAAGATCACTTACAAATTAATGCATTACTAAAGAAGAAAATATAACATGCAATTTTTCGTGTGTGTATTTAAAATTGATTATTAAGTACACTGGCCTCCAGAAGTTAAGGTACAATGCATTTTTCGAAGCTCATCATTAAAAAAAATGGCGGCGACAGTAAATTCCATTGTTTATATGAATAGCAATCAAGTACTTTATGAAAACTTATTTGAAAAAAAAACCGATAGTCATAACTTTGATTCAAAGAAACTAACATTTAAATAAAAAATAGAGAAAATGTTCGAAAATCTGCTACGTTACTAGGGATTGCAATATCGGACCAAAAGTTCAATATTGTTATTTGGTATTTTTTAAATCTTAATACGGGAACCGGTTTTAATACCTCGGTAGTAGAAATTTTAGAAAAAGAAAGAAAACACACAGGGGTTTCTTTGTTTTATTTGCCAATTTTATTATTTTTTTAGTATAATACAACTAATACTCCAAATTGAATTCCTGAGCATAGCACAATTGCTGATTTACTACTATCAACTTTCCAACTTTTTTTCATGACTGTTCTCCCTCAGTCGTTATAGATGTAATGTTTCTTTCAGGGATAATCCATGTTTTTCTCATTTAGGTTTAAGCATTTACCCACATTTTTCGGCTGGCATACTTCCCAAGACATGTGTAAATCCTTTATTCCAAATTTTTTTGACTAAATAAATATTTATATTTTAATAGCGTCTATTTCTTACACTCGTCCATTCATCAAATGTAAGACTCAATTTTTCACCATTTAATTCTTATTGTATTAGCTTGTGTTTCAAAGAAGCTGTTACTGTAGTTTATAACAGCTCTTCTTATAGTATTAATCGATGTGGGTAGATTTTTAAAACCTCTGGAGGATAGTGTGATTTTCTTAACTCAGTAGAAGTGCAAAACACTCAAAATAGCAAACCATCTAATGCTGTCATTTTACTTATAATTCCATTAAAATTATCCCTCAAAATAATTAAAATCCCTGATGGCTTAGACATAGAAACTGGGCTTAAACTTGTATCTCCATCTCAATTAGATTCTTACCTCTTTAACACATTTGTATCATGTTTCCTTTTTAAATGTGTATAGAGACCGCTTGTACTTCCTCTATTCACTTTAATAACTCTTGAACATTTTTTTTTACATTGTGCCATCCTATTCTTTTCATCCTATAAACGATGAAACCAAACCAAAGTATTATTAACTGATTTCTTATGTTCTTTAAAGCCACTCTTATTCATTATTATGGTTATTATTTATTAGTGTATATAATATGAATCTGAGAAATATTTTGAACCTTTAAGTACACTGGTGTCCAAAAGTTAAGCATAATTGATAATTATGTGAATAAAGAAGGAACTGTAAATCAGAATGGCGGGAAACGTGATATGCGAGTGTAAAATGATTATAAAGTAAGGAAGCAAATCAAAAGAATGATAATAATTAATTTTATCATCCAAAGTAGCAGTTTGAAAGAAAACTGAGCATAGAAAGGATTCACACTTTAAAGAAAAAATGAAAGAAAATATTAAATAAAATACTGATGCTGCAGTTTAATAAGGCGTGTGGTCACCTCTCTGACAGCCAGGCACACTGCACAGCGATTTACCATACTTGCTATGAGATGATGAATGAGTTGTGGGCTCAAATGGTTCCAAGGTTCTTGGAGAGCTCTCTTCAGTTCTGTAATGGAGCTTGGTGGGGGCGAAAAGGCTGCAATTTGTCTCCCGAGCATATTCCATACATGCTCGATAGGATTTAAATCAGGGGAGTTCGCAGGCCACGACAGGTGCTGGATGTTTTCCGTTTCAAGGAAGTCATCTATCAGCACCGCTCGGTGACATGGCGCATTATCATCCATGAATATGAAGTCAGGACCGACAGCACCTCGAAACAAGCAAACATAAGGATCAAGAACTTCTTCTCTGTATCTTTGAGCAGTCACAAACCCCGTGTCAAAGAAATAGAGGTCTGTGCGGCCGTCAATCATGATGCCTGCCCATACCATTACTCCCCTTGATGGAAAATGATGTCTTTCCGTTGTGTTTCTTGGTTCGAAACGTGTTCCACGTTCTCTCCATATCATTACCCGCCGAGAATCACTACTCAGACTAAACCGGGACTCGTCACTGAACATCACATTGGCCCACTCTCCCACACTCCAATGTTGATGTTTCAAACTCCAGTTCAAACGAGCGCGTTTATGCGCAGCCGTGAGGGAAATGCAAACTACTGGTGTTTTGGCATACAGGCCAGCATGATTGAGTCTCCTGTAAACAGTTTGTCTCGAAATTCGTATTCCTGTGGCGACTGTGAGCGCCGAACCCAGTGCTCTGGCAGTACTGCCCCTCTGACGTCGCTCACTTATTACCAGATATCGGTCTTGGCGAGGGGTTGTGACTCTCGGTCGACCTGATACTGGTTGTCGGGTAACATCTGCCGTTCTTTGAAACCTCTGCCCCAGTCTTGAGATCACAAACTGGTCCCCATTCAGAATTCGAGACACTTTGGTTTGTGATTGTGAGGATTCCAGCATTCCAACGATTCTTCCTTTCGTAAACATGTGCAATGGGCGTCTTTGTGACATCATTCACCTTGTTTGATGGTTAGCAACGATCCTTCGCACAGCAGTTGCACAAAACTTGTCTGAACCGCCTATTCTGCGTGAATCGGTTTCTCCACGTTCCGACATGCGCCAGTGTTTCGCGCAGGACGTAGAGTGAAAAGTTTTGCATAAACCCAATGTTTCTTCTTTACCCAATTAATATCCGCAAGAAACTTGGAATAATTTTACGAATATTTACTCCATGTTTTTCGCATTTTACGATTTATGCTTAACTTTTGGACACCAGTGTATGATATGCAAATACAATGGTAATAACAAACTCACCAACTTAAAAATATCGAAATATTACGCTCTTCATAACTACAACCTTGTTTTCACATATACGAATATAAGACTACGAATCCTGCGCGTGTGCAGTATCGCTCTGAGCAGTAATAGGATAGTTGTGGTCTTACTTGGTAGGATACTTGGATGATTCACATATTTTATCACTTCTCTTGATTGTACGATGCAACTTTATATTCCCAGTCTTATCCATTTCGCCCGTTAGGGAGACATAAAAACAAAAACGTACACTATTTTACTATGTTGGCAATCACTGAACATATTGGGGAGACAATTTTAAAAATTTCTAGTAAAATACCGATATTATAAAAGTATTCGAATGGCTAAAAATACCGGTATTCGGTATACTGATATTGCAATCCCTACATGTTACATCCAACAATGAGGTTAAAGTTTTCTTTTAATATATTAATTAAAAACGATGGTATTGAGAATACTTTATTTGCACTTCTTCAAAATTTATTAAAAAAAGTTTGTTAAAATGATGAAAAGTCTAGTAAGCTGCTTATATTTAGACAAAAGATCCGGTGGGAGGGGGATTTAAATTTTGACATATTCTATAGTAA
Organism: Trichonephila clavata; assembly: GCA_019973975.1. NCBI lineage: Eukaryota > Metazoa > Arthropoda > Arachnida > Araneae > Nephilidae > Trichonephila > Trichonephila clavata. The sequence goes on along the minus strand of BMAO01009029.1, from coordinate 56,417 downwards.
ATCTTTAAAGTAAATCTTTTCTTAGTTTAAAAAGCAATATTTTATAGTAAATCTTATGATTAACTTTGTATATACCTCAAGGTTTTTATTTATAATTTATTGTATTTTTGTTAATTTTCGCCCCATGATGAATATTATTCGCAAAATATTAAATGATATTTAAAAAAAACATATACTACAATAGATCTAAAAAAAAATTTCCAGAATTTTAAAATCTATTTAGTGGAAAAAATATTCTCTGGGGTACATAAATTAAGGGTAAAAATTCAATAGATTAATGTCTATGATAAAAACAAAGTAAGTTTTGTCGAAGTGAAATAGCATTTCAGAACTTTGTAACATGTATTGCGCTGAGAGGACATCTATGAATACCAAATGGTTACAAGTAAAAAACCCTCAGGTATATTTAACAGTTTTTGGCTCGAAATGTAATTTTTTGAAAATAAACAAACGGGGTTAGCGATCGTTCAAAAAGTTTTGAACATAATTAACTGAAATATTTTCTGTAAGTTCTATATAATAGTAGAACTGTTTTAACTTTCATATTTATCAATCACTGTTTTATTACAACATTGACAGTCCCTTATGTGAATATAATCACTGTCTTTTTAAGCAATTTCATATAGTAACCGAGATAAAGTGCTCTAGTTTTTGTAAAAAAGAAAATATCTCTTATCCTGAAGATCATTTCAAAATTGAATACTAAAGCAACACATTAGATTGAAAAAATTGAAAATTTGTTCATGAACCTTTGGTGCAGAAGGGGCCGCGTTTATGCTATTTTTTTGTTAATTTTTACCTATTCTTTCCCATTTTAGTAATATTAATTTCTTTTTCTCTTCTTAATTTTAGCACATTTTTCTTAAAATGCTCTAAACAAATCTAAAAATAACAAAAAAAATCTTATCTCCTTTTTTTAAAAAAAAGTTGTCGCAACCAGTCGGATACCTTAAGTTACTGTAGCAAGACGTCGTGACATATAACCTCCCCTAAGATTATCATCTCCCCGTCTACCATTACTCGTTTCTGGACGTGTAGGCGGATTAACGAATTCAAAAAACAGCTTTACAAATCACTATATTTATTGATACCTCTTAATCAAGGAAAGTTACACATATACTATTCAAATTTAAGAACAATAAAACACAGTGGAGAATGAGAAGGGGTAACTATTAGCTTAACTGCGGAATCTGAACTGAATCCACGAAAGATCAGCACGCACAATTACAGTTAACACAAGTACACGTATTTATAATTTCTAAGTCACTAACCTGATTCCTATATTTCGGCAGGTCCGTCTTGTGGAATACTTTTTTTCAGGTTGGATCAGATAAAAGCTAAGATTCCCTCTCGACTTTACAAATTCAATCTTCAGCTTTGCTCGTTGCGTTACTTCACACTAAAATTTGTCAACAATTCACTTTACTTTAAAATTCTAACTCTTCACTTTACTTCTCTCTCTCTCTTTCACTTTCACCTTCCACGTTAACTCGCGAAACCCGAACTTATATAAAATATCTCATTTGCATAAATCACTCTTTGGCTCCCGGTGGAGATTGGTTGATATAAATAAAACTTTTAAGAAAAACAGAGATTGTTAGTTTAAGACCGTCACAAAGAGAAAATCAGTTTTCTGTTGTTCAACTGACGGAAATAGCTTCGTCAGTTTACAGTAAATTTCCCAAAGGGATTCATAATAGTTGCAGAATTTTCTAACATAGGCAAATTAAAAATCAAAAAAGTGTCAAGTAAAGCCAAACTTAATTCATTCTACTATCAGCAGAATATTTAAGAATGAATTTTCGAAGAAGAAATTCCAACCTTATATGGAAAGGATATCGATAAAGTTGAGCATACTATGGGCAAAGCCTCTAGTTACACGTCTAAGTCAACTGCCGCTTATTTAGAAAAGAAAGAATCAGAAACATGAACAAAATGTACCCATTAGATGTAATACATGTAAAATTACCCTACGCTTAGGCAATAGACTTTTGTTCTTTCGGTTTACTAAAACGAGCCTTTGGAACACGGCATATTAGATCACAGAAAGGAAATAAATTCAAGAGGAATGGAGTAAAATTGTCATGACAGTACTAAGAAAAAGTTTACTGTTATGAAAAAATTGGAGCTAGAGAAAATTTTCACAAAAAATACGGTATTTATTGATAAAAATTAAGAATCAAAATTGTTTCCATAAATTGAAAACGACCTTTTGTATTTACTTGCGTAATCCATAAAATTTTTACATACAGTAGAACGCCGTTTATCCGAGCGTTTATTATCCGGAGCGTCAAATATTCCGACCAGTTTTTTTTGTCAACTACATATACTGTATACAAATATGTTTTGGAGCAGTACAATGCTCAACAGTTGTTTCGCGTGAGGCCAAAAGTGATGGGAAAACCCATGGTAAGGGATATTTGGGGAATTTCAGTTGTGCGATTTGGTTAACATCTGCGCGGAGTATTAGGTCAGTTTATTTCCAAGTGAGGGGTGTATACGTGCTCTTTTGTTGAGTTGTGAGCTGCTATGGCTTTGAATTCAAAACGGAAGAGCAACGTCTTGAACATAGAGACAAAACTTGAAATATTGAACCGTCTCGCAAAGGGGGAAAATGGAGCGTCTCTAGCACAGTTTTATAATGTTGGAAAAACAAAAATTTCTGACATAAAAAAAATTCCGAGAAACCATTTTAAATTTTACATCAAAACTTGACTCGGAAGATGTAGAAACATGGATGGCATGCGATGCAGAAGACTGTGGATTTCAAATGCTAAATGATGACGAGATTGAGACTTCCGTGCAAGAAGAATCTGACCCTGGCAACGATTAAACGTATGAAGACGAGGACAACAACCACAACAACGAAAGTAGCAAGGGTCCATCCAATGCTGACGCGTTTTTCTGCGTTAGAGACAGCTATGGAGGGGAACGAACAACAATCAGAATGCTGTCCTACTCAACTACTGCTGCTCAAGAGAATCAGAGACCTTGCAGTGAAAAAAAGAAGGTGTACAATGGTACCGCGAAAAATAAGTGATTATTTTCCACATTAAAGGTGAAATTGCGACATTTTGCACCTTTTTGCTTTTTCTTCCAGCACGTTTCCCACATAGGATGATTTTCAATATTCATATACTGCATGGATTGTATTCAGTTTTCGGTTATCCGTGCAATCGCATATCCGAACGGTGCCCGGTCCCAATTGATTCGTATAAACGACGTTCTACTGTATGCATCATATTGTAAAGAAATTGTGTTACTGTTTTTACCTTCTTTGATTTTTTTGTGTGTGTGTTGAAAGGTTAAAGTTGAACTATTGCTCATGTTCTGATGTCTGCTTACCCAGAGAAATCATTTATGAGCATTATTTGGAGTTTTGCAAAAATGAAAAGATAGTTCCAGCTTGCAAAGCAACTTTTGGCAAAGTAAATATCAAATTTAAACATGTATTATGATGCTTTTTTTATATTTGTATCTTACGTTTAAGGTATCCGAACACGTTTGGAGTACTTTTTAACAAAATAGCATACTAAAACGTTATAAATGCTCTTTTAAGACTCAATACCAATAAATATTACTATTTTACTATCAAAATTTAAAATAAATTACTTGAATTTTACAAAAATCAAAATTATAAATGAAATTTTAGCAATATTTTTGAAAAACTTCAAAGCAGTTACAAAAAAAAAAGTAATAAACATATATTACTAAGAGTATTACTAAAACAAATTAGATGCTTTTATCTAGAAAATGTACTAAAGTTTTAATTTTTTATCGAAATTTGAACATTTTAGAGCTGTTGAATAAACATTATAAGAAATGTTACATTTTTTATGAGACCATTATTTAAATAACAAGCCATAACTCAAAAAGTATTCATACAATAAGAAATATTTTAGTACATTCTCTAGAAAATAACATAAATATCAGGTTCAAAAAGTTTTATAGAAATACATTCGTCATATTTTGAGTTATCAGACTCGCCAGGATAGATTTTGAGCCATTTAAATGCCCATTTCTGGTAGATCAAAAACCCACTTTCGGTTTTTCTAACTTAATAAAATTAATTGTAACATGGCCTCTAGGTATCGTAGAAACAAAACAAAGTATGTTTCGTCAAGTCAAAAGATAGCTCTATTCAATAAAATAAAAAACAAAAATATCTGTCTTGACTGAATTGGGTCATTTTCAACGTGTTCGAATACCTTAAAACTATTTTATGTTGTAGCTGTAAATTCCGAAGTTAATATGCCAACGGACTCCCTTTTTATTCCAAAAATCAGGCTATAAACCCCAAGTGAAATAACTATATTTCAATACATAATAGAAAATTACAAATTCAACTTTGGTATCCTGAAAATGGTAAAGGAAAAAGAAAAGGATAATTATAGTCATTATAAAATAAGACAGTTTCATAAATTGAACTTTAACAAAATTTAATTTTGTAAGTAAATTTGTTAATTATGGTTAGTAAATTTATGTACAAGATATCCACTGCATCCAAAAATACTTTATCTTCTTGACAATACAAAAGTTCTATAGATAGGTTACAGGTTACGTGGGAGGTGGAGGAACAAAGCTAACAATACAAACAATACATAATACTGCTTTCAGCTCAAAACTAAGGAAAGTGTGTTCACTTCAAATCTCTATTATTTTTTTTATGCTACCATATTTTAAACAAGGTATTGTATGTAGAAATGAGATTCCATTTCTTCTTAAACCTCATAGATGGTCACACCAGGGCCTGCTCTAGCCGTTTTGCTACCTCGGACAAAAATGGAAAATGCAGCTTCAAAGAAAGTTTATGTATGTATGAGAAGAAATCGCCCATTTCAGCAGACTAATTTTTTCAAGAGTCTTCTGGTAGGGGGGAGGGGATCACGAGCGTTTATTTTAACTTAGTTACTACCCTCCAGGCTAAAATAAAACATCTTCTGTGACTCTCTATCTAACAAAAACTCTAGTTAGCACTGTTCCCTTTTGGATAGCTGACACCGGACATCGTATGGGTGAAAGAAATGTCCGTTGTGACCCCACTCCGGGATGGGAAGAAAATTACAAGTGAAAGATGTGTTAGCATATCAAATTTCATGAATTAATATTCACCCCCTCCTCGAACCCTACAAGTTTCATCATAAAAGAAAACTGACTTTAAATGTACAGAGTACAAAATAAGGAAATACGTTAAATGAAATACCAAATTATAACACAATAAATTTCAGAAAATATATCATTTTTTGTAACAAAAAAATTTTTTTTTTTAGTTCGACCCAAAAATGTCACCCTTAAAATTTACCACCCCGGGCAGAGGTCCGGTTTTTCCGGCCCTAGAGACCACCCTGGTCACATCAGTGATGGACCCGACTTCCAAAGTGGGATGCTTTTATTCTAAAAAAGTTTTAACTCATAAAAATCCCGAATAATTTATTTTAACTTCCGTAATAATGGAAATGGCTTACAAATATTTTACTTTATTCTAAACCTTTTGCGAACCCTCTAAGCATCCTCAAATTTATTTTAATATGCTTCTCATCAGTCCAAGGATCTCAGGAATCCGTCCCTTAGAGAACCCAAGTGTTAGAGAACAGTTGAGCATTTTTTTATATCTTTATCTTAAAGTGATGCTACGTCCATTGAATGGGATTTTGAAAAAATACAAAAAAAGTATTGTCAACTGCATCAATAACAATTTGCTTTGTTTTACTTTTTTATTTGCTTTACTTTACTTTTTGTGTGAAGAATTGAACTTTGCGCGGATAAGTTAAATGCTTAGTTATATCTTCTCTACAAAGTTCAGATATATTTATAATTAATATTGGATCGGAAAAATAGGGTTTGCATTTTTGTTTTTTATAGGCCATCTTGTAAGCTTTATAAAAATATCGAGCTTATCATTATCCGTTCACTAGAACAAAAACTACAAGTGTTTTAGTAAAAGCAGATGTGCTATTACTTTAAGCAAGATATGTTATACGTACTTTAAAACACGTTTTACTCAAAATGTGCTTTTTTTTTTGGAAGTGCTCAAACGGGGTCAGCGATTGCTCAATAAGTTTAGAAAATAATCAACTGAAATCTTTTGTTTATGTTCTGCATAATAGCATAAATGTTTTAACCTTCAGATTTATAAATCACTGTTTTATTACAAAATTTACAGTCCCTTATGTGAATATAATTACAATTTTTTTAAAGGAATTTCATATAACTAAGATAAAGTGCTCTAGCTTTTGTAAAAATTAAAATATCTCTTATCCTGAAGGTCATTTCCAAAATAAATAACACAGCAACACATCAGGATTGAAAAATTGAAAATTTGTTCATAAACTTTTGGTACAAAATGGGCCGCGTTTATGTTATTTTTGTCAAATTTTACCCATTTTCTCCCATTTTAGTAATAATAATTTCTTTTTCTCTTCTAAATTTTAGCCTATTTTTCTTAAAATGTACTAAGCAAATCTAAAAACCACAAAAAAGTCCCCATATCTCCATTTTTTTTAAAGAAAAGTTGTCGCAAGTAGTCGGATACATTCAGTAAACATTATGCAATATATATACTAACAAACATTCAAGCAAATGGTAACAAATAAATGTGTATAATTTACAAAATCTCACAGATCTAAACACGAACCGTCTCTCCCCCTTTCGATTAAATAAGTACTGATAGTATAGGGTGATAGGCCTAGACCTAGACACAGACGACGGACTTAAAAATGTAGTCACTTTCAATTGGCATATTTTTCGAAATTCCTAGTTTTTTTAGAATATACCCAATCAGAGAACATTTGACAATTTAAAGTTATTCGGGTCTATGATCTTATTGAGACCGAGTCTCGAACAGGACGAACCCTATCCCTCGAAGATGAGGCCCATGCTTCAAAACGTTCTTGAGTACGCTCTCTTTCATAAGGGTGCATTATCCATAAAGTTTACACCTATTTTTATTAAGACTTCATTCGTGTAAATTCAATAAAAAATCTCACTAATAAGAATAAATGCACTGCTGGCCACCGTAAATGCAACACCCTAAAGGAAGCATGCAAAAAACACGAAATTTATAACATGCATTAGCGGAGGTGAGATATGCAAATGATTAGAATTTCTGTGCAGACGCACATCACGCACGCCTGTGGCACCACCTCAAAGCGCTATTGAAGGCTTGCAGATTTCGACGATTTCAAGTTCGGCAATTGTGTTCTTCTTGTGGTTTTTTCAAAAAACTATCAGTTATGTCTCGTAGAAAACAGCGATCAGCTTTTGGTCAAGTATCCGACAGAGGAAGGATAGTGGCCTACCGAGATTGTGGATTATCTTTCAGGGAAATCGGTAGTCGTGTTGGACGAAACCAAACAACTGTAGTGCGGATATGTGACCGTTGGATGCAGGAGGGTACGACAAACCGACGGCGTCGATCGCATTCTCTTCAGTGCACCACTTCACGTGAGGACAGGCAAATTGTGCGCAAGGCAGTGACGGATCGCTCAGCCACATCACGAACCATAGCACAGCACATTGGGTTTGTAACGCATCATTCAGTGTCTGCGCGTACCATTCGAAGCCGTTTACAGCAGAGTGGTCCGTCCGGAAGACTTCCATTGCTTAGTCTACCCTTAAAGCAGAACCACAGACATCTCCGCCGCCAATGGTGCGATGAAAGAAGGACGGCAGAATGAAATGAAGTTGTCATTACTGACGAGTCACGCATCTGTCTGCAACACCACGAGGGTCGGATTCGAGACTGGAGACACCGTGGAGAGAGGATGCTGAACAGCTGCGTTATGTATCGCCACACTGGTCCTGCATAAGGTATTATGGTATGGGGCGCGGTATTGGATATATCACTCTCGCACTCCTCTAGTACGCATTGCCGGTACTTTAAACAGCCAGCGCTACATCTCCGAGGTGTTGGAGCCAGTTGTCCTTCCTTACCTTCAGGGCTTGGACAGAGCCATATTTCAACAGGATAATGTGCGACCACACGAGGCACGCATTGTCCAAAGGTTCTTCATCAATCACCAGATTGAATTGCCTCCCTGGACGGCTCGCTCTCCGGATCTTTCGCCGATAGAAAACATGTGGTCCATGGTTGCTCAACGATTGACCCAAATTACGTCCCAGCTGCCACACCAGATCAACTTTGGCAACGTGTGGAAGCTGCTTGGTCTGCTGTACCCCAAGAACACATATAAAGTCTCTTTGAATCAATGCCGAGGCGTGTGGCAGTGGTGATCTCTAACAATGGCGGCTACTCTGACTACTGATTCTGGCAGGAACCACATTTCACAGAAGTCTATAAATTTAATCATTTAATTTTTGGTCAACATGTTATGTACAAAATAAATTCTGTTGTGCTATCTCTTATCTTTCTGGGTGTTGCATTTACGGTGACCAGCAGTGTATAGGTAAGACCGAAATATGTAAGAACCGAAGCGTATGAGAGCTTTTAAACCCTTTTAAGGATTGAAAGAACCAAGAGATTGAATCTTTCAAGTTTTATTCTCATTTTGAAGTTCTTGACATTATTAGTTATTGAATTATTTTTAATCAAATTCGTTTGAATTTTCTCAAGTTTTGAACATAACCCCGACAATTTACTTTTTTCCGAATCAGAGAAAGTTTTTTATGAGTACAATAGTTTTGTTTTTGAAAAACACCAAATAAAATTAATTAAGATATGCCTGTTTGGGATTTATATCAAAAAACGTTTCATTCAATTTCATTCATATAGCATTTTCACGGCAATTAATAGTTTCGCTTGGAGTAAAAATATTTTTTTATTTTAAGTGATAATACTGCACAGTAAATAATACTTTAAGGGGACACAGTACGATTCAATTGACAAAAATCGGTCAAAAAAATCAAATTTAATTTTTTTAGTTTAAATTATTCTTTATACGCCTTTCTATAACCTGACAAAATTTGAAAGCTCTAAACTAAAAAAACACAGAATTATGATAGCTTTTGCTGTTATTTTTATTCACATCCCTATGAGAAATCAAAGCTTTAAACTTACTTATCTCGGAAAGATAAAATAACTAGTTTGTCTTCATTTAAAATGCTAAGGCGTTTTTTTCTATTGTGCCAAATGCTTTTGAATTTTTTTTTACCTATTGCTAATAGTACATGTAACAAAAGTTGGTATGCATTTTTGAATCAAAGCGATACTTATTTTTTTTAAATAATTGAATTCAGAATTTGTACATTTTTAAAGGAATTTTCAATACGCATTCATAAAAAGAAGTATTGTACGAATACCAATCATGTTATCAAAAAACCCATACCAACTTTTGTTATGCATAGTTTGAGTTACTTGTAAATCAAATTTCATGCTTGTACTTAAATTTTTGTAGGAGGAGTAGCATTTTAAAATCACTTGACAAATTTGAAGTTTTTTCCTTAAAAAATTAAATGCCTAGCGTTTTATGAAATTTTGAGCACAAAATCTGTTTTACATAGTATACACACACATAGGAGGCAACCAAAAATTTTTGAAAATCCTTAAATTAAAATTTTTTGCCTAAATCGTACCATGCTTAAATCGTTAAGACAAGAGTATAATTGTATAGTATTCATTCAAGAGCGTGAATTAGCACCCATACGAATATATTAACTGTTATTTTTCTTTTAATTTCAGTTAATTCGAAGCACTTTTCCAAATGTCACTTCGAAAAGGTTAGGTGCTCGTGGCCACTCCAAGTAAGTGTTCAATGCTTGACTCCAATACACCCGGTCTGCGAAACTCTCATTTAAAGTAGAGGTTTGGCTTATTCTTAAGTTAATATTGCATATTACATAGTTAAGAACCAATGACATTAAAATCTACATGTCTTTAAAACCACAAAAAAGTTTAAAGCAGCTTCACATATTTCACAAGAATTCGTAGGTTATGATATAGGTCTAGGATCCCAAAAGATTGCAGGGAGAAGGGGAATTTCGAGTTCTTTGTTTCTTAAACAATTGCACCCTATTCAAGGCGTAATCAATATGTAAATACTGTTCTGAGAGATCACAAATGAGTCGGAACCGTTCGAAAACCGTTAATATGTCCATTACCGCTGTGTCAGGAGATTTTACCTGATTTTCTCATCTGATTCATCTGCAAATTCATTTAATTGTTCATAACCCTACGAATTCATTCGCAAATCAATCAATAATTTTACGAAAACAGAAATCAGACAATGAAGATAATAATTATTTTTAAGTAATTAATTACAGTAGAACGTCGTTTATCCTAATCAATTGGGACCGGACACCGTTCGGATACGCGATTTTACGGATAACCGAAAACCGAATGCGATCCATGCAGTATATGATATTGGACACTATACAAATGTTGAAAATCATCACATGCGGGAAATGTACTTGAAAACAAAGCAAAACAGGTGCAAAATGTCGCAATTTTACATTTATATATTAGGGAAAATAATCAATTATTTTTCGCTATACCATTGTACACCTTCGTTTTTTCACTGCAAGGTCTCTGATTCTCTTGAGCAGCAGTAGATGAGTAGGACAGCATTCTGATTGTTGTTCGTTCCCCTCCATAGCTGTCTCTAACGCAGAAAAACGCGTCAGCATTGGATGGACCCTTGCTACTTTCGTTGTTGTGGTTGTTGTCCTCGTCTTCATACGTTTAATCGTTGCCAGGGTCAGATTCTTCTTGCACGGAAGTCTCAATCTCGTCATCATTTAGCATTTGAAATCCACAGTCTTCTGCATCGCATGCCATCCATGTTTCTACATCTTCCGAGTCAAGTTTTGATGTAAAATTTAAAATGGTTTCTCGGAATTTTTTTTATGTCAGAAATTTTTGTTTTTCCAACATTATAAAACTGTGCTAGAGACGCTCCATTTTCCCCCTTTGCGAGACGGTTCAATATTTCAAGTTTTGTCTCTATGTTCAAGACGTTGCTCTTCCGTTTTGAATTCAAAGCCATAGCAGCTCACAACTCAACAAAAGAGCACGTATACACCCCTCACTTGGAAATAAACTGACCTAATACTCCGCGCAGATGTTAACCAAATCGCACAACTGAAATTCCCCAAATATCCCTTACCATGGGTTTTCCCATCACTTTTGGCCTCACGCGAAACAACTGTTGAGCATTGCACCTTTCGAAAACGTATCCGGACTTTGGTTCGGATATTTGACGCTCCGGATAATAAACGTTCGGATAACGACGTTCTACTGTACGTCATTTATAACTTTATCTACCAGTAGTAAATACCTCACGTAGAATTTATATACTGTTTGTATTGAAATTTTATAAGTTGCACTATTTTTACATTTAAGATACTTATGAAGTTATTTTTATTCAGGTATCATTACAATGGCATCGGAATAAAACAAAACAGTGAATATTATCAGTCAATAAAAATTGATCGAGGAATCACACGGTGAGTAGCTTCAAAATGTTTTTCTGTTAATATTGCACCATTTAGAAAATTAAATTAACCAAGCATTTGCTTACAGGCAAAACCCCCTTTTCTTCCAAGTTTTTAAATATAAATCCTTCAAAATGCAGCATCTATCTGAAGAAGATAGATGATATAAATTTATTTGCATGTAAAGTTCCCATGCAACTATGTCTGTACTCAGGGACGTCTTAAGGGAACCAGGACATAATAATATATTAAAAAATAGTGCATATTTTTCTGATCCTAAACATGTATAATACTTATGTGATTGTTGATAAAATAGCTTTAAAATATGAAAAATACAAATGTAAACAAATGGCCACGACCCTTTTGACCCTTAGTTTTTTCACTTTTTCTCAAAAGCATATTTTTTTGCACTTAGGTGCATTTAAAAAAAACTATTGCATATAAGAGATTCCGGATTTTTTATACTTCTATACAAGATGCCTATGCATATAGTGAACTTAATTTTCTTTTCTATTAAAATAGTGCCTAAAATTTTAAAAATGGTTTTAAGCATAAAAAAAGCAGAAAAATAAAAAATTTCCAAATTTCAAAGTTTCATAATTTTTTTAAAGAAACTATAGTAAATTTACGCTAAAAAAATAGGTTCACTGTCTTTTGTGTATTGTTTTATATATGTGTAAAAATATTTTGCATAAAAAAAACATACTTTTTTAAAAAATGGTACCTAAACATAAGTATGTATTATGAGTTCTCAAAAATTATATGTATTACTTAAATTAAGTAGGAAAAAAAAACTTTTTAATTAAAACGTTATTTTTGTAGTTCTACAGAATAAATAAATTATCTTTATTAAGAACGTAAAATATTTAAGCTCAATTGGAAATTTTAAAAGATGTATGTCTCATAAGCAAAGGGTCTTAATTTTGGCATTTTACACTTCCGAGCATGTCCTGGTTCTTTAAGTTCCCATGCAACTGTGTCTGTACGCAGGGACGTCTTAAGGCATGGGAGCTCAGGGCCTCGGCGTGATGGGAGCCTCGTCTTCTTTTCGACTGAAGCTTAATACGGTCATGATCAAAATAATTTTAACGGTCAAATCGAATTACTGGACACAATCTCTGAAAAGCTGGGTATTTTGAAATATATGTCAACAGTACCAAGGCTGCATTTTTATGTGAGGACTGTTTTCTGTTTTCATAGTTGACTGTCATTCATAAAAACAGTATACACACAGTTACTCGTTTAGTCGAAAAACGGCAATGGGTCGTGCTAGTTTATGAGACTATCAGTCATGCACACTTATTTGTTTCGTGTTACCGTTTGTACGAGTATTGACAACGCATGCTATATACCATCTAGTTTTAAAAGTCATAGGCGGGGGCTTATTCTGCGGCGGGGGGGGGGAAGGCTCAAGAAGTCTTAAGGCGTCCCGGTCTGTACTTGCATAGATGTTTAGTCTAGCAGTGTTCCATTTGAAAATTTTGTTTTATTACGCGTAAGTCGAAAAACGCAGTAGCTTTGTAAAAAACAAAACCATGGATGAACGTGTCAAGTAGTATGCGGTTATGCTTGAAGCTCGAAAAATTGGCAAAGGATTGCCATCAAATCCTTTTAATGGCGTATGTGCAATATATTGTCTGTTTAAGCATATGCATAAGTGGTATTAACTGTTTCGTGATGCCTATGATTGCTGGAGAACTCGTTACTGTGAGTAATGAGAATCGCAGTGGTGAACGCGAGGGAAGGGGGGGGGAGAGGCTCATTCTTTTATAGATCAATAGATTTTTAATTTTTACCATAAAGATTACCCCTCTGGTCTTTGGTTAATGGCGTAACGTGTAATGCATCGCGGGAGGGGGGGGGAGCAGGATTCTAGGGTGCTCAAAACCTGACTTTGCAGCGGGCCCCTAATATTCTCCGTTAAGCCACTGGCTTTGGTCCTGTTTTTTAGAATGTAATCCTCCATGAGAAAGATCTGTGTACGGTTCTAGTGGATGAAATCAAAAATTGCAGGACTGGTTAGTCAAAATCCTTCGCCGGACAGCGAAGCGGATTGGGGTTAGTATTAGCATGCTGTTGGTACTTATATGAAATTGGGTAGAGGTGCATTTTGTTCACTTTGTGGCATTTTCAGCCTAATCGGAACCCCTCGTGCTCTCCGTCTTGCCTGTCTAAAGGTTTGTGTGTGGGGGGGGGGACAAAGCATCACCAGCAACTTCCATAATAAAAATTAGTTTTACTTATCTTAACACACACTTAAACAATCCCAAGTGAAACTACAAAAGTAAATCTAGGAGTGATCTATAAAGCGTTATCTAATCTCAATGTAAAACTCTAAGTAAACCCAACTACGTGAACTAGATAAGGAGAACAAGCGCTAATGAATCGATCACTAATTCTAATTTCAACTATCTTAGCTCCTCAATCTAATAATTTAATCTCTTAGCAATGACTTCCTTGAGCCGCGCTATGTTTGTGAATAAAATATTCTAATATTTACACTTACGTAACAGCTCCCCGGCTCCTTCTATCTTACATCTACAAAACCTAGACTTTATATCAGTGATACCCCAAATGGTCTATAAAGACCCTCAGGGGTCTATGACAATATGCATGGGGTCCACGTCAGCGAAAAAATAATTTGGGGGTCCATGAGTTGTAAATGGGGGTCTACGATAGTGACTCTCATTAAACCAGATCATTTAAAAGAAAAGAAAATAAGGTGGAAACCATATTTACTTGGTTTACAAATTTATTTACAAAATTTAATGAAGGACCATAATTTCGGTGTTTCTGGTTATAATTAACCTAAGGAGTATAATATTAAACGTCCCGAATTTTCCTAGTTTCTCACTTTGTCACACACAATCTGCCAGGAAAAGAACGTTTTAACCTACGTTCACCCTTTAAATGCCCTTTATTCAGATTTTGAAACTAGGTCTGGGAATGCTTTGGCTATATATGGTAATACTACAGTAGGCAATTAATTAATATTGTCACATTCAAAGAAAAAACAAATGTCGTATTACAAGAGGAACTGATCGAAATTGCCACTAAGAAGATCTTACAATAAAATTTAGAAACAGATATCAGCAAATTTAGAAGCTCCAGATTCATTTGTCTTAATAGAAACATTTGTTGCTCAGTTTCTTTATGTAACAGTTATTTTAATTATTAATTAAATTTTAATTTAATTAACATGTGTTTCTTAGGTTTTAAACACCATACTTCACTACAGTTAGAAATTTAAATATTTTAAAGTAAGTATAGCTCTATACCAGCTGTCAAAAAGACATTTAAATTGATAAATTTGAAAAAAAATCAGTATTGAGGTAAGGGGTCTACGCCAAACCAAAAAACATGCCAAGGGGTCTATGAGACAAAAACGTTTGGGAACCTCTGCTTTATATAGTCAAACTAATTTAAATATCATGGGTTCTTCCTGAAAGGGTGTGAATTAATGTGAATGCTAGCCCCAAAGTTTCCCCAAAAGGATTAGTAGGGAAATGACTTAAATAGATCCGTCACAACTTCTGTGCCTCATCATTTGAGAGCAGAACGAAAAATTAAAGTCCCCGAATGAATGCGCTCCTTTAACATTGCTAAAAACTTTCGAAAAAGGAAATTTAAAAAAAATAGAAAAATTATTTTAAGAAATTTTTATTTAATTGTGAGATAAAAAAAATCAATTTTACAAATTTTTTAAGATATGGATTGCAAAAAAGCAATGAAATTGTGCGAATATTTTGCGTGTTCGGTCACTTAAACAAAATCTTCAAACTTTACGTGAGATGATAGAGCTTGATATACTAGTATACAGAAAAGATTATCTGTATTAGATGTGAGATTAAAGAAGTGCTAACTTCACGCCGTGTTATCTGTTATTTATGACAAGTATTTTTTTCCCTCGCATTCTCTTTTCTGGAGTATCTGAAAAGTAAACGTGCAAATAGAATCACGTGAAAAGGGAAACAGAGTTTATTGCCCATTTCCTGAAATGCAGGTGCGGATTAAGTACTGATAACACTTCTACAACAGAAATGGCATGATAAAAACATGGGCTATAAAACGGATGTTAGACTGGATCTCACTTTTAAGGCATGCGTTTGTCCCGAATGTATGCTTTTTAACAATTCCAATTGAAGTCTCCTCTTCCAGCTATAAGTGGTCAGTAAAAAAAGAGCTTTGTTTGCATAAAGTATATTATCCGAAAGAAGATTAGTTAAGAAGGTAGCATGCAATTATTTTTATTAAATAAATATATCTGATTTTTAAAAAAATTACCTAACATCATTAAATAAATAATAATTTTCTTAATAATTTTTTTATGTGCCATATTTTTATAATCATTTTCATGCAGTGTCATTCATTTCTGAGCTAAAGTCCAAATTTTAAGTCTCTAGTTCATTGGGAAAATTGTTTAAAATCAATTACAAAATTTCACCCGGACAGACACAAGAAATTGAGTTTATAAGAAAAATATGGTAACCTGGGGGCCTATCTTTGACCCTAGAGCCACGAAATTGAATACATAGACGCAACTCGAGCCGTGCTATCGACAAGTGGTCTTTGTTTGTGTAATTTCGTGTACGTTCGGAAGTTATGGAAATCAGGCCGAAATCAGGACCCGCCTCTTTGAGGACCCGGGTTCGAAACTAGAACTTCATTGTTTTATTTTCACGCATTGTCATCCATTTCTGAGCTATGGACCACATTTCAAGTCTCTAGCTCATCGGAAAGTTAGTTTAAAATAAACTAAAAAAATCACACCCGATAGACAAGAAATCGAGTGAATAAAAACATGGTAAAATTTCATTAGTATCTGTAATAAATTGTACATACTACCTACACAATTATTAATGAATTTACATTCTGTTTCTCGATTCTGTTTAACGTATTATGAAGTAATATACAGCTACACATACATATACACTCAAGAGCCAAAATATTATGACCACCTGTCAATAACGAGTTGGCCCACCTTTGGCGCGCAAAACAGCTTCAACCCACCTTGGCATGGATGCCACAAGTCCTTGGTAGATGGTCGGAGACAGATTGTACCAGATGTTTAAGCAATGGTCACGCAAATCTGAGATATTGCAAATTGGAGGTCTTTGAACTCTGAGCTGCCGTCCGACGGCATCCCAAATGTGTTCCATAGAATTGAGATCCGTTAAGTTAGGCGGCCAGGACATTAACTGGAATTCAGCATCATGTTCCTGGAACCACTCCAACAGAATTTTAGCCTTATGACACGGGGCGTTGTCCTGTTGGAACATTAAAATTCCAGCTGGAGAAAAAGACGCCATGTAAGGGTGCAACTTGTCCGCAATGATGTTCAGATACCCTGTAGCATTCATGGTCTGCTCTACCACAACCACGGGTCCCAGAGACGCCCAAGAGAAAGTCCCCCAAAGTATAATACTGCCACCACCGGCCTGTGTATGACTTACTGTACATTGAGGGAGCAACTGTTAGACTGGAAGACAGCGTGTCCTGACACGGTCATCGGCGTGATGAATGACAAACCGTGGTTTATCTGACCAGGCAACTCTCTCCCACTGATCCATGGACCAGTCGCGAAGTTCCCGGGCCCAACGCAGGCGCAGTTGGCGATAACGCTTGGTCAGCAAAGGCACACGAGTGTGATGTTTGCTTCGTAGCCCCATATCCAACAATGTCCGCTGAACAATGTGCTCCGATACTATTCTACTTGGTCCGGCATTGTATTGGGCTGTCAGCTGAGCCACTGTCTGGTTCCGGGTTTGCTTCACCATGCGAGACAGTCTCCGACGACCTTTTTCTTTAATAGCTTGTGGACGTCCAACACCATGTCGTCTACTGCTGGTTTCCCCGTCATTCATCCACTTTGCACTAAGAACTGTAGATCACGAACAACCCACGAGTCGAGCAGTTTCGGAAACACTTGTTCCGAGCCTTTGAACCATTACAATCTGCGCTCTTTCAAAGTCGCTTAGATCCGCAGCCTTTCCCATCACGCACAGAAGTAAGAGAAAGAGTGATACTTCAGACTCTCCAGCAGCAGTTAAATACCACTTCCACTTGATCATGTAACTTCCACGTCATTCAAGCGAGTTCATTGAAAGATGTAGGCGTGGCAATAATGTTTTGGCTCTTGAGTGTATAATATCCTCTACTATAGAGACATGAGTCATTAATAATCACTGCGGCTGAACCATGCAAAAACAGAAATTTGTTTTAGGTATATATAATAGGAATTCACTTGAATTAGGACGTTATTAGGATGGTTTGTAGTGGTTAAAAGATTAATAGACATGTAATTTTAGTTGCACATTCATTGAGTTAACTAAAACCCACAGCACAAACAGTGACAACACAAAGACACATTATAGTGATACACAAAAGCATTCTGATCTCAGCTTTTATAGGTTTTGTCTACCGGAAACTTTTATAAGCTGTAGCGAACATTATTACGAAAGAAAACTAGTTGATTTCGTTAGGGACGCCCATATTGACTACTTCAAATTTAAGGGCAGAAAAGACTCCCAAAAGCCCTACTTTTTAGGATACTCTTCACAGCACATGCGTTCCAGTCTTTGAAGCGTCTGAGACTTGGAGATAGCGAGCCGGTTTTTTCAAGGACGCTCCTAGTAAGATAAACGACGAGTTGTGTAAGATAGCGGGTCGCAGGGCTGGTTTAAGCTCATTTCGGGCCCTGAGCGCAGAAGATCTACGGGGCCCCTTAGCACTGGCGGATCGAAATTTATAACCGGAAAATCTGGTTATGCCCAGCTTATCAGTTTCCCGGGCCCCTGGGCGCCTGCCTCAAGCGCCCAATGGATAAATCAGCACTGGCGGGTTGGCAGGTTTTTGTAATTAAAGCATAAAAATATATCTCTAGCCTGACTGTGAATTTTCGTTTCGAGTACGCCACAGCGCGGAGGATACATCATCTTGTTTTAAAAACGTGAACGTGGCAGTTTCTAAGAATGTAAAGTTGAGTTTATTTCCTGTTAGGAGGATAAACTAAAAATTATTTATCACGCAAAGTCTTCGGGGTTCAAGATTATTATGAATTAAATAAAATCCCTCGAGAGAAAATTTATGTGAATTATTATACACATACATCTATATATATAAAGGAGAAAAGCGACTCACTCACTGACTGACTGACTGACTGACTGACTAATCACGAAATCTCTGGAACTATTCAACCTACAGACTTGAAATTTGGTAGACATGTTCCTTTGATAGAGTAGACATCAGCTAAGAAAGGATTTTCCGAAATTCGAAACGCAAGGGGTGTTACGGGGGGTTAAGGGCTTTAATAATAATTGTTTCCATGTTTAAACTACTTGATGTACAATCTTGAAATTGGGTAAGCGGATTCCTTTCAGAGAGTAGAGATCCGCTACAAAATGAGTTGGCTGAAAATCGACCCCCAAGTGGCGTTGCAGGGGCTTAGGGGGCGTTATAGATAATTATTTCCATTTTTAAACTATTTGACGCACTGTCTTTATATTTGATAAAGAGATTTCTTTCATAAAGTAGAGATCAGCTATAAGAAGGTTTTGTGGAAACAGACCTCTATGTGGCGTTGCAGGGGAATAAGTGGCGTAAGAGATACATATTTTCGTTTTTAAACTATTTGACCTACCTGCTTGAAAATTGGTAGGAATGTTTCTTTCATGGAGTAAATATCCGCTACAAAACGGGTTTGGAGAAAATTGACCCCCAACGGGTGTTGCGGGGGGTTAAGGGCAGATATAAATAATTATTTCTTTTTTTAAACTATTAGACTCACAGTCTTGAAATTTGGTTAGCAGATTCCTCTCATAGGATAGAAATACACTGCAAAATGTGTTTTGCGAAAATCGACCCCTAGGTGGTGTTGCGGGGGTTCAAGGGGCGTTATTGATAATTTTTTTGCATTTTTAATTAATTGGACGCAAAGTCTTCAAATTTTGCTAAGCAGATTCCTTTCATAGAGTGCAATTCCCCTACAAAATGGGTTTTGTGAAAACAGACCCAGAAGTGGCGTTGCGGGGGCTCAAGTGGCGTTATAGACAGTTATCCCCATTTTTAAACTGTTCGACGTACAGTCTTGAAATTTGATAAGCAGATTCCTTTCGTAAAGTAGAGAACCGCTACAAAATGGGTTTCGCGAATATCAACTACTAAGTTTAATTTCGGGAGATTAAGAGGCGTAATCGATAAATATTTCCATTTTTAAACTACTTGATCATCCTGCTTGAAAATTGGTAGGCATGTTCCTTTCATGAAATAGAGTTCCTCTAACAAAGAGTAAAATGAAAATTGACCCCAAAGATGTTTGCGAGGGGTCAAGAGGAGTTACAGAAAAAAATTCCTGTTTTTAATTGTTAGACCCATATACTTGAAATTTGTTAACCATGTTTCTTTTGTTGAGTAGGGATCCACTAAGAATAAATTTTAAGCAAATCAAGAGTTCTGGGGGGTTGTAGGTGGTTACTGGGACACAAAAAAAATTACTTTTTTCGAGCTACAAGGACTATAATAATGAAATTTGGTTTGCATTTTTCTTTTGTTGAATTGAAATCCGCTAAGAGCGGTAATTTTGGAAAACGGCTCTCAACGGGATTACGGGGATATTTATAGTAAAACTTTTGCTTTTTTCTGTTAGATTTAGACTTGAAATTTGGCTTGCATGTTCAATTTACGGAGTAGAGATCCACCGAAAATTGGTTTTGCGGGAATCCACTTGGTTTTTGGGTGACGAAAGAGCAAATATCATTCTATGCTTCAATTTTAGAGATTTTTAGAAAACACAAATTAGATGAGTTCTGGCCCCCTTTTTTTTATCAACAGGTGACAGTTACAGGTATAAGTATATTTTTCAATTCAATCGAATTCTTAATGCTAGGACTTATATATCAATAATTTATACATATATATAAGCAGTAGAAATTTATAAAACATCATGAAATACCCAGCGAAGCGGGCGGGTAACAGCTAGTATATATATATATATATATATGTATTCGGTCCTAAGTCCAAAATTACTTTTTAAATTGTTGGGTTCCTTCTTCAATTTTTGTTGAATTGTATTACTTTTTTTCTTCATTTTATATATTTATTATGAAGTTTTGTGATTATTGTACATACTATTCTTCTTTTCTCTTTTCAGATTTTCATCTTGTAGGTCTAATAAAAATGAGGTAAGTTTCCAAAATAGATGTTCGACTTCCCTTCCTCTTCTAAGCAATATGAATCCTAGCTTTATTTTTAAAAACAAAAAAAAAATTAAAATATAGTACAAATTAACAAAAAAAATTAAATAGTACTGGGTGATCGAAGAAGTAGTAGACACTTGTCGTAATTACAGATGCCGTACAACAGTGATAGTCAAAGACATACATCACTTGAGCGAACCGTAAGGTAGATAGATATATTTTTAAAGTTTGTGTGTAGAGCCCCTGAGAGAAGTGACGTGGGCAATGTCATATGACTAATCACTTGAAATGGTGGCATCTACAGTGTAACAGGCTTTTTGAATTTAGGAATCCACTACTGCTGTGCAACAGCTTTTTTGATTACGAACCTCCCACTAGAAATCTATCTAACCATGGCATGTAAAATTTAAAACTATGGGTGGCTGCAAATTCCTGGATAAAGCCCCTATCGATGGAGTTGATAACACACGTTTGGGCGGAAAGGGATGACTGGTTCGATGCGTGTCATGTGACTAACACATAGAACATCTGAGACGGCCTCTAACAAAACTTTAAATGGTCCCATACAACTCTGTTACAGGTGACATTCAATATCCTTCACTGTTTTTAATTCACACCCTGTATATCAGAGGTTCCCAAACTTTTTTGTCTCATATACCCCTTGCCATGTTTTTCAGTTTTGAGTAGACCCCTGCCTATTTAATATTGAATTTTTGCAAATTTATCAACTTAAATGTCTTTTTGACAGCTGGTACTACTACTCCTACTTTAAAAGAATTAAATTTCTAACTGTAATGAAGTATGGTGTTTAAAATTTAAAAAGCACATGTTAATTAAACTATAAGTTATTTAATAAATAAAACTCTTAAATAAACTAACTAAACAGCAAACACGTTATTTAAATGGGAGGGATGAACTCTAGAACATACTACAATATCAAATTTTCAACATTAATTAGCAATCTTGTCTGGTTTAACCTTAAATCTCCTATGTTAGTATTGTCCAGTTTTTTTTTTTCTTTCTTTCTTCAATTCTTCGTATTTTTTGTTTTGTTTTGGAGATTGGCAACCGGGCTAAAACTCCTTCACACTAGCAATGAAAAACTTCCTCACGATATTCCATAAGCCGGGACAAATAACAGGTTTGACTTTTAAAGCCAAAATTCCTGGCATCCGATTCTAAACTTTTAAGATCTTCGTTAGGGCTTATTAAGATAGTTCCTATTGCAATGTGATATTTTTTTCTATATGACCAAATGACTTACTGTGGTATTGCCATAGTCAAAGCATTCTAACACAAACCTGGTTTTAAAATCGGAATAAAAGTGCATTTAAATGTTGAACGTAGGTTAAAACGTTCTGACAAATTTAGAAAAACAATTCGGGACCTCCAATGTTATATTTCTTTAGCTTAACTCAGGAAAGAAAAGCTGAAAGGGTTCTTGTTGTAATAAAATTTATGCTGTCACCTTGTAAATGCAAATTAACCTCTTTAAATTTAGTAAATTAACCTGTTAAATAGGTAAAATTTGGTTTCCGCTTGATTGTAAATTTTCTTTTAAAATTAAAGTCACGATCTAGTTTAATGAGAGCCACTATCATGGACTCCCTTTTTCACCTCATGGACCCCCAAATTAATTTTTGGCTGACAGAGACCCCTTGGACGTCATCATAGACCCCTGGGGTCTATATAGACCACTTTGGGAATCACTGCTGTCTATTAAAAATTTGTATCTCTCTGTAGATGGTAACGAAATGAAAATATTTTGTTGGTATCAGAGTATTTTTCTAATAAGACGTCGAGCTTAGACTCTGTTCCTCTGCACTACGTTAAGCAGTTACTTGCGTTGAACATTCAATCGCGTGTTCTTCATTCAATTCAAAACTGACTTGTACTTGTTGTTCTACTTCTAAAACAATTTCAAGTTTGATGACCAGGTAAAGATGTTCAAGTATTAAAATTCTTCAAAAAGTTTTTAAAAATTAAGAAAGGAATTCTCGATACGTGTACTTTTAAATGAAGTGAATTTCATTTACCTATTTGATTTATTATTATTGACCACCCTGTACTTTTTAAAAGAAAGCTTCTGGGAAAACAGATTAGCTAAACACACGTGATTGTAATTATCATGTGATTATGACATCCCATGAATTTAGCTTATTAACGCTAACAGAACTACTCAGAATTTCACAGAACTCAACTTGAGAAGTAAAATAAAAATTAGAAAGCAGTTGGAGATAAATAAAAAAATCAGTCAAATTTCACTTAAATGTATGAGGTTGGATATCATCCGAATCCACGACACACAGCTGCTATTATTGGCTGATTTTACTTCACATCGTACTATGGAGGAACACGTGGGCAATTGGTGACGTAATTCTGAGTCACGGTCGTATGACCTCTCTTAACTTCTGCACCCAGCTAATGGGAGAACTTTGAGTCTCTTAACATACACCAGCCTCTCAATAAAGCGGGTTTTCAATGGCTGTATAATATCTTCTGAGAACAACGAACTGAAGGCACTTCGGTAAGTAGAACTTTTTTCTCTTTGTAACCAGTTTTATTCGTGATTAGGACTAATCCTCTCGGGAAAGGACTTGTATTGACGTTATATGGTTATAAAACCTCTTTCTGTAAAGGAACCGTGATTTTTGTTAATGAAGGTTGTGAGCGCAACCTACTTGAAGAGTCGCTCCTTCACCGTCTTGCCTACTTAAGGGTGTGGGGGGAATAAAGCATCACCAGAAACTTCCATAATAAAAATTATTTTATTACTATTCAAACACACTAACAACCACAAGTAAAACTACAAGAGTGAAATTACAACCCTAGGAGTGATATATAAAGAGAGCAATCCATTCTAGGTAAACACGCGCAAGTGATCTGTTTAATTTAATCTAATTCAATCTATCTTAGATTCTTAAACCTTAATCTATTAATTTATTATAATGATAAACTCCTTCCTAAACTCACGTTGTGATAGTAATGAAATAAATCTCGCTGACGAATCACCGCAGCAGTACTCCTGCTCCTTCTATCTTACATTTACAAAACCTTGATTTTATATAGTCGAACTAATTTAAATATCAAGGCTTCTTCTTGAGGGATGGCTGTGAGTTAACGCGAAAGCTAGTCCCAAAGTTTCTCCAAGAGGATTAATGATAAGATCGGGTATAGATCCGTCACAATGTTACTGTTTAAAGTCAAGTGAAGAGGGAAGTTGAGAATGCCGTTAAATGGAGATGAAGAAGTTAGAGAAGTTAATAATATAAATTGCCGTGATTCAAGTTGAAAGGATTCGACGGGCCAGTCGAGAACTAGCATTATTGTCGAGGACCACCCGTTGATAAGTACATTTAGATTACTATTTAAGATGACGTGCTCCACATAGCTTAGGTCGAACTTAGTGATAAAAAAGCTATAATAAAGTGTATATTATGTCTCATCCTCTCTCTTTGGCGAGCCCTCACACTTCAGCGGGGGAGCGTTTTTTGTTTTGTATATTTATTTCTCCAAAAGGAAAATGATTTTCATGCTTTAAATTAGGACTTTTCAACCTTTCACGCTCGAGGACTAAATGAATAAATTTACAATGATCCGCAAGTCGCATCAATAAATGAACTAAATTCATGACGGTCACATGATAATATAAACACGTGCTCCACATTGAATTCAAAACGGACAATAAACTAGCTCGTACTTTTTGTTCTATTTGTAAAACTTAAGTAAAATTTCAAATTGCATGATTGGGTAAAGATGCTCAAGAGTTATAAAAAGAAATAACTGCAAAAAGATTTTAAAATTAAAGAAAAAAAAGTCTCGTTTTATACATGTACTTTTAAATAAAGTGTGGCAAATATTAGTTTTTTTAAAAAAAAGTTTCTATAAAAAGCGTAATTTGGCAACAGCGAAGTGCATGAACTGATTTGCTGAAAATAGATAATTGCATTTATCGTGACTATGACGTCACATGTGTTTTTGAACTTGATTGGCTAAAAACACGTGGTTTAAAATTATCGTGTGATTATGACGTCACATGAATTTAGTCCATTCTTAGGCCACGCGACTGTCAAAAAAATATCGTAGTCATAAGATTTGTATATATATATAAAAGGGAGGTTTGCTTTACAAGACTGGTGCTAACAGATTTGTGCATATATATGTTTTTTTATATCGGTTTCAAAAGAGTTAAAGGGAAGTCGAATTAAAATATTTTGCAAACCTTTTAAATACAAGAGCACCTTTTTTCCCGAAAATTTCTGAGATTTTATGCATATTCAAATTTTTTATACTAAAATTTATTTAATACTAGCTGTTACCCGCTCTTCGCTGGATATTTCATGATGTTTTATAAATTTTTGCTGGTTATATATGTGTATAAATTTTTGATATTTAAGTCCTAGCATTAAGAATTCGATTGTATTGAAAAATATACCCCCCTTATGCCCCTCAGCGCCACTTGGGGGTCGATTTTCACGAAACGCATTTTGTGGAGTATTTCTATCTTATGAGATGAATCTGCTTACCAAATTTCAAGACTGTGCGTCTAATAGTTTAAAAATTGGAATAATTATTTATATCTCCCCTTAACCCCCGCAACACCCCTTGGGATCATTTTCCCCAAAACCTATTTTGTAGTGGATATTTACTCCATGAAAGAAACATGTCTACCAATTTTCAAGCAGGTTGGCCAAGTAGTTTAAAAACGAAAATATTTATCTATTACGCCCCTTAAAGCCCCCCTCCCCGCAACGCACTTGGGGGTTACTTTCACAAAAACCATCTTGTATCTGATGTATCTCCATCTTGTATCTCCCTGAAAGGAATCTATCTGTCAAATTTAAAGACTGTGCGTCTAATAGTTTAAAAATGAAAATAATTATTTATAACGCCCCCTAAGCCCCGCAATGTCACTTGGGGGTCGATTTTCACCAAACTCATTTTGTAGCGGATCTCTACTCTATGAAAGGAATCTGCTTACCCAATTTCAAGATTGTACGTTGAGTAGTTTAAAAATTGAAACAATTACTTATAACGCCCCTCAACCCCCCGTAACGTCCCTTGCGGTTCGAATTTCGCAAAAAATCTGTTCTTAACTGATCTCTAGTCCATGAAAGGAAATTTCTTTAAGTTGAATAGTTCCGGAGATATCGTGATTAGTCAGTCAGTGAGTCGCTTTTCTCCTTTATATATATATTGTTACGAATTTTGTATAAAATAATGTAAATAATTTGTATTTGGATGTGCAATGCCTTTATATTACTCTATGTTTTTTTTATTTAATGATAAAATTGTAATATTCACAATCAATGCCGTCTCTTACGTTATAATGGCGATTCAATGGGAACTTGGCGAAATATTGGCGATAGAGCCAAGTTGGCATCATTTGGGCGATCATGCTGGCGAGTTCGGGACTTTATGGATCCTTCTAGAAATTAGTAGAGAAATCCACTAATTTCACGATCTGTGGCGCGAGCGCATCTTTCCAGAAATTTCGGCCTCTGCTATAAATAGAGAGAGACTCGCCGCAACGGTAAGTCTGGTTTTGACTAGCGATTAGTGAACTTGCCTTGATCGTGATTAGCTCGGCTGTGCTTGTGAATAAGCTTATATATATGTGTATTTTTAGATACTGGTAATTGTGTTTAAGTGCGGTTGAAGGTGTGAAATCCTTCTGATATTTATTCTGCGAATTTGGCTGTTGAATCCTGTATTTCAAGGATTGATTTCCGACAATAAATACTCATCGCTCTTAAAGAACTGTCTTGTTGTTTACGCCTGATTTTGCATAAAATCCTCGAACCCCGATCTACGTAACAATATAGATACAGTGAAATTTTTGAAAAACTCACCCTGTTCAGAAAATTTTATCTCAAGTGGTTATCAAACACATCAGTAAAAATGTTTAAATATCAAGAACAACAGAAAAAATGGCAATTTCAGAACAAAAAGCAGAGAAGGCATTTTTTTAAAAAAATTTCCTCAAATTCAAATGCTATGGGTTGAATACCCTACTTTAAATAATGGAGAATATTTGACTTTTATTCTAATTTTTCCTTATTTCACTTGAGAATTCGAAGGATTAGTTTGTTAAAAGTATACGGAAATTTAACTTCAAAGCACAATAAGTTACATATCATTTCGCAAAATATTTGTTTTCTGGTCAAACAATTCAAATGAAAACCAAAGTCAAAATTTCATTTTCGAAAAAAAAAATTTTTTTTTAAATAAAATTAAACTATAAAATCAAGAAATTACCTTGTTATAAAAACAATTTCTATTGTGTAATTTTTGTCCAATATCCTAAGCCAGCTTTGAGTTTTCAAATCATTATCGTTTTCTTCAATTTGATAATGTTATCTGCCTACAAGCGAACTCAAGTTTTTCAACAATCAAAACACATCTTTTGTGAACTACTCTCTTCATATTGACAGAAGAGGATAAGAGAATGTGTGTCGAAAGTTGGGGGAGTAGAAAAAATTCATGTTATTTTTCCTTTCCCACTGGCACCATGCTGTCTGCATTCGCCGTATCTAGTTCGAAATCGATAGATCCGGGAATGAATCGCTTGTACCTACTTGACCTAATCAGATAAATTTGCTATCACTCAATTGAAAAAAAAGGAGAACAACACAATTTTGTGATTGATGTGTAACCAAAGGAGTGACATGGTGTCAATAATGATAATGAATATTGTTGAAATTTTGAAAAAAAAAAAGAGAAATTAGATTTGTAACGGATCTATCCATGAACCTTCGGCTCATCGTTTTGGGGTAAATTTATCATTTTTAACTGTATGTTTTATTGAAAACTTTCTCCCAAAGAAGAAGACTTGAATTATTCAAATGAGTCATTATATCTAAGCGTGGACATTTAGGTACGCGGTGTTAGTTGGAAGTTAGTCGCTGGATGGTCAATTTTATTGATAATTTGAGAATAAGTTATAAAATTGAGTTGAAGAATTACTACAGTAAGTCGTACAAGTAAGAGATTTACCGTGAAGTCTACCATAGAAATCCAAAGAGTAGGTGGAGTAGATTATACTCATGTGTTGAGTATCCTTAAGCCGTGTGTTTGCTCTTTTAATTAGTTACGTAGGGCCTTTACCACCTTTAGTAGTTTGCTTTAAGTCGGTGGGATAATAAATCTGAGTTATGGCTGTGATGGGTCTATTCGCGATATTTTTCCTATTAATCCTCTTGGGGAAACTTTGGGAGTATCATTCACATTAATTCACAGCCTTTCAAGAAGAACCCGTGTTATATGTGAGTTAGTTTGACTATATAAAGTCTAGGTTTTGTAGATGTAAGATAGAGGGAGTCGTGAAGCTGTTGCGTAAGTGCGAATGTTGGAATATTCCATTCACAAACCTAGCGTGAGTTAAAAAAGTAATTGCTTAGAGATTAAATTATTAGATTGAAGATTTAAGATAGAAGAATTAGAATTAGCTATCGGTTCATTAGTGCTTGTTCTCCTTATCTAGTTCACGTTGTCGGGATTATTTAGAATTGGGTATTAGCAATAGACAACGCTTTAGATATCACTCATAGGTTTCCTCTTGTAGCTTCACTTGTGATTGTTTAAGTGAGTGTCCAAAGGATTAATAAAACTAATTGTTATTATGGAGTTTGTTGGCGATGCTTTGTTTCCCCCCACACCTAGAGCCGCGCAGGACGGAGAGAAAGAAATGTCGATTAGACCCCCACCCCCACAAGTGGAGTAGATTATACTCATCTGTTGTTGTTGTTGTCGTGTTCTTCCCGCAGGGAAGGAATGAAAGTTGCCATTGCCAGTGAGACAGGTTGGACTTCTTAACGATAGATGGCAACACCACCTATCTCCACTTCCACAATTTTGGCATGGAACTGAAGAGGAGGGAAATATTCTCCAGCCCCCTGCACTCGTGGTTTCTGCTGCGACCACCCACAAGACTTTCGGACTCACTGATTTAACGAGCACGTACTCCGTCTATACTCGGTGGTATTTAGTGGCATCGGGCATCGAACCCAGGCCTTTCGGTCTGGAGTCCGATGCTCTAACCACTAGGCTACCCACGGCCCTATACTCATCTGTTGAGTATCCTTATGCCGTGTGATTGTTCTTTTAATTAGTTATGTAGTGCATTTACTACCTTTAGTTGTTTGCTTTAAGTCGGTGGGATAATAAATCTAAGTTATGGCTTTTTCTTGAACCTCCAAACACCCACAACAGCTAGCCGGTTGTAACAGGTTGAAATAAAATGTCAAGAATAAATAAGAAGTAGCAAACACGCGCGCGCTTGGATTTTCTGAAAAGTTAATTTTCATAAATTTAAATTATCTATCCATCCTATTTACTTCGAAAAGTTGAGATATTTCTAACAATATACTTCACATATATACGCCTCTGAATATTAACATTTACAATTCTGATATAGGTGCTATTCAATAGAAGACCACTATAACAATGAACAGTTTGTGTTATGTAAGTCATTTTTAAGAATAAATCAATGCACACTATGTTATATTAGTTTTTTTTAACTGAACCTCCGCAAATTCAGCAAATTGTTTCCTGTTTCTACTAAGAGGTACAGAACACCGCTTTTCTTTTCCTCTTTCTATTCGCAACTTTTTCTTCTTTTAACAGTATTTTCCCCATGATTGGCTACCCATGACTCCACATGATATCATGCTAGAATAAAATGATTTTCTCTTTCAATATATAATGAAGAAGAGTCATTATATTATTAAAACCCTCGCGCAGAGCAACAAGCCAATCCGGAGACAAAACCCTTTCGCACACAGCTGATGCCAGAGTATATAGGGCGTCCTAAAACTCAACATCAATCGCGGAGAGAGAGTTATCATACCAGTTCTGGGAAAATTTTAAAATATCCATATTTCCATATCACTTGTTTTAATGATGACTAGCATATTTTTGGAAAAGTGAAAAGTTGACATTCTCCATCACATCCTTAGGTACTGTGTCAACAAATTTCATAATTTTACGATTATTTTTCCTCTAACGTAATCTTACATTGCCATGCTATTAATCACAGTCACAAACAGAGCAACCACCTATCCGCTACAGAGGTTAATGATGCTGACTACTGTACCGTTGGGCTTGGGTTTGAATCCCGGAGAAGGCATGGATGTTTGTAAATGTATAGTGCTTTTGCGGCAGGGGTAATCTAAATAGTCGTCGAGCCGCAAGTCCTCTCGTGAGTTTGGTGGGTGGGGAAGAGAGAGTAGGGCCCTGACCACCCCCAGGGTATTCTCCCTTAAAGTTACAGTGGAGCCGAGCCAAATCACACTGCAATCAGTAGGGTTCTCAAAGCTACGGATAACGACAGGCGTAAATCCTAGTCGCGATGAATATCGTGCGCCTTGATCTGATGTTACTGTCGATCCGGTGGCAACAACAACACAAACAGAGCAGAAGAAACTTTAGGTTCGCTGCATTCAGTGGTGTAGCAGTCGTTCACAGTTGTCCAAACATGGAATTTGCAAAAGAAAGGAAAGCAATAAACTTTTTTTTCAGCCGAAGGAAATACCATAGCAACAGCTTTTTCGAACAAACGGTCATGAGGTGAAGGAAAGGATTGGCGCAAAAGTGTACTGATATTTATGTGATTCCTTAGCTCAAATTTACTACTGAGCCGACAAACACCTTGACAAATAATAAATCATGTAGAGTTCACCGCATCTACGCCAGTGGTTAGACCTTGAAAAAATTAGTAGCCCTGGAAAAGTCTGCCTACCCCTACCCTAGTGTAATTTCAGTGTGTGACGTAAGTAAAAATCAAATCAAAAACGAGCTTTGACATATTTAAGGGGAGTCAGCTCCTTTACACGGGGTATCTTCAGTAGCACCAAGATTCGAGCCACATTATTTCTTTATTCAATGAGTTGCTAAAAGAGTTTCAGTTTAATTTTGAGCAATATATATTGCTCAAACACTTATGAAAATTATTAACGGTGGACGTCATTCCATCTATCCTCAATCAAACAACAACCTCACGTCTTATGGCATTCTTATAAAAATTTTCAAGACAAATTACGTATTACATATACAGTCGATAATTCAAACCTTCGATAATACGAATCTCTCGCTAACTCGAAGTATATGCTCAGTCCCTAGAAAAACTCTTGATGTTTCGAACTAAAACAATACATTTAGGTACATTCAATATTTCGAAGTAAAATTTGTGGCTGGCTAGACCACAAATCACGATAATTTCAAGTTATTTGATAAAAATCTCAACAAATCGAACACTCACTATCCTGTACAGTCCTATAGCAAACACGTTGAAACTTACAAATTTTGCGTTGTATTGTCTCTGCGTGTCTTTTGAATCGTAGCCCCTTTAATAGCTACCTCTTCTTTGCATTTTCCGGTTCCTCAGGCGAAAAGACACTTTTATTGCTTTCCTTCTTCAAGTAAACAATAGTCCAACCGCACCTGTGGTCAGCCGTCCATATCTTTCATTTAACACGTGGCCTTGCTACACATGTGTTCAGAAAGGAGGGTCCGCTATTGTGAAGAAGAGATGCTTAGTATTGTGTATGCATGTATTGAATATATTCTTTTACTGCAGGACTTTAACTTCTGTATAATATTTATACTGTATAATATGTATTTTTTTAAAAATGCTTTAAAATAATTTTATGCATGTGTACAATTGTTGTTTTATTACATAGTTTAAAATTTAAATGTGTTAGAAAAAATTTATCTTGGTGTATTTTGGGAGTTTATTTCTACCCTCTTGATAATACGAACACTTGATAATTCGAAGTTCTTCATGGTTCACTCCAACTTGAAATTGTTGAGAGTTGACTGTAGTTGCTTTTATTACTCCAAGAAATATTGTAGCGTCCAGTTGTAAAAGTTTTTTTTTTCTTTATGACCACTATGTCATTACTCCTGCCAAATTTCTTTGGAAACCAATTAGAGAAATTTGTTCTCCAGGAGTTTCAAATATTTTTTCAAAATAAAATGTGTGACGGGTGCTTACGCGTTTCACTAACCTTCTCTTAAAAACTTAAATTGTATTTATTTTGACCAATCCCCACTGAGAGCTGGAAGTGTGACTTATGCAAATAAGATAGTTTCGGGTTTAGCGAGTTCGAAAGAGATATAAAAGGGAGAAATGAAATGAAGAGAAGAGGATGACTAAGCGGTTTGATAGAGTGTTTGGGATTAAAAAGTAAACTACGTGGTTGCTTAAGAAAGTGTTTATAAGAATTTAGTTTAACTAAGTGAAGACTGATAGCGGAAGTAAGATTATTGAACAAGATTCATTAACTGGGTTCAAACGTAATTGAAGATATCTTGGATTGCAGCCTCTTCATAAATTCTACTAGTTTCCAAGTTCCTTCCGAAGAAGATTTCAGGTCTGTAATTTTTGTAGTTTAGATTTAAATGTGTAGTTTGATTGTACGTGTTATTCCCCTCGTGATATCAGTTAGTATTCCGTCGTCCATAATTGAATTCTGATAGCACTCCATGATAATTTATTGTTCTTAAAGTTGATTATTAATTGTGAATTTCTATCCTAAAGGAATAATAAATACGTGATTTATTATTTGAGTAGTCATTAATTATGAATCCTACACATCCAAACATAGATAATATGCAAGGGGTAATTAATATCCCTAGGGGTAGTGTACGACAAATGTGTATTACATTAGGGGGTTGTCAAATATTTAAAGAATCCATTTGGACAACTTTTCATCCAGTTATTTAATAATAAATTCATGTTGCTCTCTATTTAACTCTCGTAATTCACAATTCGTATTACTCCATTCGCTTTTTCATCTACTTTTTACCTACTTGAATAAGCTTATATAAAAGTCACAGATGATGGAAAATCTGTTTTATATATATGTATTGATTGATTGTGTAAATGAATGTAATTTAGGTCTCCTCATTTCTGACCAGGCTATTATTTTGTTTCTCTATTATGATCCCGGTTTCTTCTTTTTAGCAAGGATCTTCAAAAAAATTTTCTTTGGCTTCAAAAGTTGGAACACTGTTACCAAATTTTCCTGACATCCATGAGCTCAACTTCCCCAATTCAGTCAATAAGGAAAAGGTATTTTCAAAGTTTGCATGCCAACTGAGAATTTTCTAATTATAAGTCTAATTAATCCAAATAATGCCGAATAATTACAATGGTGTTCAAATTTAAGGGAATTTGCATATTTTGTCCAATTTCTTAAGAAGAATTGAACAAAATGTAAAAATACTGCTCCGAAACAAAGATGCATATCTTGTGTGTCGAATACTTAAGCGTATACGTGTGTTGGGACACAGCTAGTCGAGGAACGGGATTTGTAAGTACGCGTGCCGAAATCCGCATTTCGTTCTCCAGGACACCTCGCTAAATTTCTTAGTGTTGTTTTTTGTGCAAAAAACGCGGTAAAATAAAAATTCACATATTAAAAATGAGTAACCCCCAATGTTTAGATGATGGAATGAGGTGCTCCAGTCTCAAATCCAGATTTGTGAAGAATTTAATTTAACGCCCAGTGTCATGCTCAACTTAGGGAAACAGTTTCAGGACACCGGATCCGTCGAGAGAAAATCTGGGGAAGGCCGTTCAAAAGCCATGAGGGTCATAGAAAATCGTCATTTGTCCGTTATAGCGAGAAGTAACAGGGATGCTACAGCTTCTCAGCTCTCTCGTGAGTTATATACGACCACAGTAACCCGATTTTAAAAGATGGCTGTTTCCAGAAGACATCAGTAACGGTAACGGTTATACATTTACGTGGAACCTTAGAGAAAAATCTCTATCATCCACTCATCATAATAAGTAGAAAACAAAATAAGAATAATTTGCTGAAGTGTTACATAAGAATATAAAGCAGTCCACAATGAGTGCAGCGTAACAACGCTGGTGGAGGGCTGAGTGGGAAACCACTCATCCAGTTGATTTAGTTAATGACGTCACATCTCTGACAACCACGCCCGTCTTTCAACCGGCAACCAGAAGACTTCATGAGACAAGGCAAGAAGACTCCTGTTTTGTTTTCGACCCGCCCAGTTCTTCGAACACAAGTGTCCGTTTAAAATGGTGCAGATATCATGAAGATTGGAGCATAGATCAATGGGTGACCATTATCTTCACTGATGAGTCCCAGTTCAGTTGAACCAGTGATTCTTGCTGTACTTTTATGTGGAGAGAACCAGGGACTTGCTACCTGCCTTCCAATATCCGAAAAATAGATCATTTCGGCCGAGGGGGCTTTATGGTCTGGGTAGGCATTACGTTGGATACACACCACTGTGAGGTATAGGAATGAGGTCTTGGAACTCTGTTTGTCTTTTCAGGGGTGCAGTTAGCTTTGATTATACTTTAATGGATGACAACACGAGGCCACACAGAGCTCATCGGGTCAACGAATCTCTTGAAATTGAGGATATTCGCCGGATGGATTGGCCAGTCAAATCTCCAGACTTAAACTCATGCTTGGAACGCCCTGGGGAGGACAATTGCAATTCGCAATCCCTCTCCGAGAACCATCCAGATCATGAAAACAGTTGGTGAACGAGTTAGATTGAATGCCATAGAAACTCATAAATTCTCTTATTTCTAGAATAAAATCACGGTGTGTCCTGTATATTTAAAAGAGGACTAATACCACCCCTATTACCCATCATTATTATTATTCTATTCTGCAACCACTGTTTCATACCTTCCGATTCCAACGAGTGCTGCGCATGATCTTGCGTTTGTATTATAACTGTTATTTATTTATTTTTTGTATTATATCAATTCTGTGTACAAACTAAATTTCATTAAAATTTGTCCAGTAGTTCTGAGATAATCGATCAAATGTGAAAATTCTCTTAACATCAGTGTATAAAATATAATAATTATATCATCATAGTATACAGGGTGTCCCAAAACGACCGCATAAACTCTGCACAGCTAAATTCCTCGTTGGGAGTACATAAAAACTGCCCAAAGAAGCATTCCTGTACGATCCATAATTTACGAGAAAAATACGAAAAAAAAGTATGATGTCACTTCCGGTCCAAAAAAAACACTTTATTGAACATATCAACAACAGTATCTGCATATCTTTCCAGATGATCATGTTTAAAACGTTCGTCGCGCATGTCGCGTCATGCATGCGCGCGCCGTGGAATGACGATAAGCCACCGTTGAACTGGTATTTAAAAGGCTGCATCTTGCAGCTACCGGTAGTCTTCGTATGGTGGCCATGTATTCCAAGCGTGACTACTGCGACATGTACTTGCGACATGCCTTGTGACTACTGCGACATGCCATCTCAAGGAACTGGTGTATCGAGACGTAGTGACAACACAAATGGACTTAGTTGCTCGTCTGCATGCTGCTTGTACTTCGGTGGACCCCACGATGCTGCGACGTGTGATGACAGCATTTCCACATGGCGTGCTCAAGCCTGCCTCGACATGCACGGTGGACATTTTGAACATCTGCCTTAAATTGTGCATATACTGCTGTTGATATATTCGATAAAGTGTTTTTTCTTGCACCGGGAAGTGACGTAATGCTTTGTTTTTCGTATTTTTCTCGTAAACTAGGATCGTACAGTAACGCTTCTATGGGCAGTTTTTATGTACTCCCAACGAGGAATTTAGCTGTGCAGAGTTTATGCGGTCATTTTGGGACACCCTGTATAATATAGTCTACTTAGATGTTTACGCAAATATTTTGGTAAAAAACTTAATTAATACATAAGAATTTTGCAGATGAATGCCAGCATCCCCGTGAAGAACATTTATCTCTCTTTGAAATATGTAAATTTTATTTATTTCATAGATACTCATTAGTAGAAAGTATTATTTGTCAAAAAATAAATGAAATTTCATTTCCTTTTCTTTTGTAACATTGAAAGTAAGTATTGTTGCCAAAAAGCAAGTAAAACTAATTACTTCTTCATTTACAGATGAATATATTCCTGAAAATGTACAAAATGCATTGTCAATGTATCCTTGATATTACTATCAGTGGAAATTTTGAAGAAGTAAGTGATTTTGAAAGCTTTTATTTTGTCTCAATACCACTTTGAGCTCTATTTTAATGAAAGTTTGGCGAAGTTCTTCAGGCAACAATTTTAACCACTAAAGAATTACATTATTAAAAAGAATATTCCAGTCGAATAAAACAGTAAATATTAATTGTTTAGTGGTATAACATACTTTGTAATTTAAGTAAGTTATTGGGGGAAACAGGTATGAGAGAATTATAACGTAAGCATGATTGAAAAGAAATTCGATGGCACGCACGATTTTACCAGTATATTGGTAGCTATGGACAAGTTCTACTTTGTAAACAACAACATTGAGTGGAACCCTCACTTACTTCCGGAATTCAACTGAGTTTTTCAAACTTTTAATGCAAGTTTTTGAAACTCTTTTTGCACTATATGGATAGAAGATGATCTGAAGATTTCAGATTCAGGATTTTATAGTATTTATTTCAATATCTTTTCTAAAATACCTTGTTAATTTTTTAGCTCAAAGCCATGGCGATTTTGCATTAACCGGAAGAAGAAAAGGGTACTAATGACTGTAGCGCCCTCATAGTAAGCCTTACGGTAGAACTTGTCCATAGCTTAGTGGCTATAATAAAGAACAATAAGTGTAATTAATCTACCAAATAGATGCAATAGACTGTTCGGTACATTCATAATGAAATGTTCATTAAACAACAAATTCAAAATCCTGTATCAAAAATCAGCAAACTAAATATGTCTTAGTGTAAAAAACCTGAAGGAAACGTGCTGCGGATGTCCAGTTTTGTTGTTGATTTCGTCATTTTACCGTAGATCGAAAGTATTAAGTGAAATGATTGTTTTAAATAGATTTTTGAATCTGGCAGCTTACAAGCCAGAAATAAACATTTAAATAAATTGTCTGAAAAAATTATTGATAATACGTTTATGAAAGGTAGGTTTTCTCAAAACAATTTGGTAGTAAAGGGGTTAAAATTGTATTTTATTTTGTTACCAGCGTGTTCTAGTCCTAACATTACTTTTTTTTGGAAATTTCAATTTCCTTTAATGATATTTTTAAAATTCGTTGGAGAAATTCGGGAACTAATTTGATATCAATACAAATTTGCGCCAAACAGATCTTTGGTGGTCAGTCTAATGTTATCTTATTGTATTATTATCACTCTATCATGACGAAATTTTACAACTATTTGGCGGGAAAATCCGTAGCATACTGATATCAAATTGCTGCCAACATTTTAATTCTTGGTGAAATTGTCAAAATTGCAACTGGTCCACCAAATTTTGAAAAATCGCCAATTTGGCGCGAAATTGGGCCGATCCGACTTCTCCCTCACTGGTACAAAAATCATGAGGGTTACCAGATTTGGCGTATTTATCGATTTGGAGAGAAAACGCTTGGCGGGGGCGGATTCATCAATACAACCTAATTCTTTTATACTTCATTCATTATTTTTATTAAATTTCAAAATATTTTTATTATTGGGCAAAACTAAGGGTACTTACGTATTATCGCAACAATCGCCAACGTTCAACATAACGCGCCAAGTTGACGACCCCAATTTCGCATATGTTGTATCCGCTGAGTTACAAATCATGCGCTTCGTTTCATATAATGTCACCAATAGGTTGAGATCCTACGTTAGTACTAAACTAAACATTCTACAATCTCTCAAATTTTGCGCGGAGCTAATTGGACATCCGTACATTACTCGTTCCTGGCCTGATTTCAAAATCACGCCCAATAGATATTTGGCACCCAATTTAGTGCAATCGTATTGTAATGTCATCCTCCAATTTGGCGACTACTCAGTGGACAAATTCGTAGCGGACTGATAACAAATTATTTCATCATTTTAAACTTCTTCAAAAGTATGTAACTCTACTGAGTACTAAAGTACTAATGCATTATACCATTGACCAGTTAGTCAAATGAAAAGACGTCACCAAATACCGCGATATGCAGCCAATAATAAAAAAAAAGTTTTCATTCTCATATACATAACAATAATCAGTACTTTTCCGTTTCTCTGGTGAGAATTTCGCCAAGCAGGCTTTATTGGTGATAATATACACATAAAAAAGGGTAATAAATGTTAGTTTTCATTGGTTCTTCATCCATTTTTTGGTGCATTATGAAAAAGAAGTTACTGATTACTGCAACTTGTTTTGAAATGGGGTGGTAAGAGGTTAGCAGTGGGAATATTCCTTTTGGCGTCGGATGTATCATTTTTAGCAACTTTATCGCCGGCGAAATGGAAAAGTACCCAATAATTTTGTTCTCGTATAGGAGGACAGCATTAGGCGACAGCTTTTTATTTGGCAAAATTAGTTGATTGGGTACTTAGTATTACCTCAACAATCGCTAACTATGAAGAACTCGCCAAGTTGGCAACCCCGATTTCCTATGTGTCGTACGTGCTGAATAGGCAACTATGTGCTTCGTTTCATATAATGTCGCCAACGTGTTGCAATAATACGCAAGTACCTTTTTTATATTCCATGCCTTCAGCGATAAATGACCATCTTGAATAGAAAACTATTGCCAAAAAGAGCTAGATAGCTAAATGCTGCCTTGCTATTCAGCAATGTTTCTTGTTTTGCCATTTGGATTGTCTTCAGAGTATTGGCGCCTAACATCTTATTTTTGGAAATATTTCACTGCGTTCTCATCCATGGAAAGCAGATCCCAAGTTTTAATCCCTTTTCAAAACAAAAGATTAGAAGAATAGTATTACAAATTATAAACAAGCTTAAATACTTACGTATTAGCTTCACCGTAGCCAAATTGGCCCACGTCAATCACGCCATTATCCACCATAATTTGACTGACTGGCATTTTTCAATTCCTACTATTAGCTAACTCTCTCCCTATATATACACTGATGTCCAAAAATTAAGCATAAATCGTAAAATGCGAAAAAAATGGAGTAAATATTCCTAAAATTATTCCAAATGTCTTGAGGATATTAATTGGGAGAAGAAGAAACATTGGGTTTATGCAAAACTTTTCAGTCTACGTCCTGCGCGAAACACTGACGCATGTCGGAACGTGGAGAATCCGAGTCACGCAGAATAGGCGGTTCAGACAAGTTTCGTGCAACTGCTGTGCGAAGGATCGTTGCTAACCATCAAACAAGGTGAATGATGTCACAAAGACGCCCATTGCACATGTTTACGAAAGGAAGACTCGTTGAAATGCTGGAATCCTCACAATCACAAACCAAAGTGTCTCGAATTCTGAATGGGGACCAGTCTGTGATCTCAAGACTGAGGCAGAGGTTTCAAAGAACGGGAGATGTTACCCGACAACCAGTATCAGGTCGACCGAGAGTCACAACCCCTCGCCAAGACCGATACCTGGTAATAAGTGAGCGACGTCAGAGGGGCAGTACTGCCATAGCACTGGGTTCGGCGCTCACAGTCGCCACAGGAATACGAATTTCGAGACAAACTGTTTGCAGGAGACTCAATCATGCTGGCCTGTATGCCAGAAGACCAGAAGTTTGCATTCCCCTCACGTCTGCGCATAAACGCGCTCGTTTGAACTGGAGTTTGAAACATCAACATTGGAGTGTGGGAGAGTGGGCCAATGTGATGTTCAGTGACGAGTCCCGGTTTAGTCTGAGTAGTGATTCTCGGTGGGTAACGATATGGAGAGAACGTGAAACACGTTTTGAACCAAGAAACATAACGGAAAGACATCATTTTCTATTAAGGGGAGTAATGGTATGAGCAGGCATCATGATGGACGGCCGCACAGACCTCCATTTTTTTGACACGGGGTCTGTGACTGCTCAAAGATACAGAGACAAAGTTCTTGAGCCTTATGTTCGCTTGTTTCGTGGTGCTGTCGGTCCTGACTTCATATTCATGGATGATAATGCGCCATGTCACCGAGCGGTGCTAATTGATGACTTCCTAGAAACGGAAAACATCCAGCGTATGTCGTGGCCTGCGAGCTCCCCTGATTTAAATCCTATCGAGCATGTATGGGATATGCTCGGGAGTCAAATTGCAGCCCTTTCGCACCCACCAAGCTCCGTTAAAGAACTGAAGAGAGCTCTCCAAGAAGCTTGGAACCGTTTGAGCCCACAACTCATTCATCATCTCATAGCAAGTATGGTAAATCGCTGTGCAGCGTGCCTGGCTGTCAGAGGTGACCACACGCCTTATTAAACTGCAGCATCAGTATTTTATTTAATGTTTTCTTTCATTTTTTCTTTAAAGTGTGAATCCTTTCTATGCTCAGTTTTCTTTCAAACTGCTACTTTGGATAATAAAATTATTATCATCCCTTTGATTTGCTTCCTTATTTTATAACCATTTTACACTCGCATGTCACGTTTCCCGCCATTCTGATTTACAGTTCCTTCTTTATTCACATAATTATAAATTATGCTTAACTTTTGGACACCTGTGTATATTTATTTATCCGCACTAAAAAAGTGATACTAGCTCTTAGGGATGTACTAGGTCTCCAATGGTAAATACCAATCCGCAGCCCATTGGATAAAAAAAAATATTTATTTTTTGTTACATCTTGTTTAAATTTCCAATCGTTAATGAAATACTTTCTATTCATCCAATCAAGTTCAAATAAATTTTTTAAAACTTGTAGTGGATGACACTTGATGTTAATACAGTTTTTTTAAATATTAATTCATTAACTTCCGGTTAATTAATTGAACTATTTACCGGTTTTCGACACCAACTTAGATTCGTCTCCAATGTTGTAACAATTTAACTGTTAAAACAATGACAAAAGTTAGCGTCGAAAACTGGTTTTTCGGCCAAACTAGCCAAATTGGGTGTACATTGTTACAACAATGCAGTCAAATCATGCTCTTTTTCAGTTCCTACTATTAGTTCACTCTCTGTCTCTGTGTATATATATATTATAAATCTTGTTCAAATTTTCAATCGTTAATAAAATACTTTCTATTCATCCATTCAAAGTAGGAATTGACTTAAAAAATCTCTTTCTCGTTTCAATGAAACACGTTAGAATCTTTTAATATTAAAGTACGGTTCGCAATATATCTGCAGTGACGCTGATTGGTGGATACCCAAGCTTATTATTGTCTAGCTTGCGCGATCCAAATTATTGTGCTCGCGAATGTTTTTCCAATATTAGGTTCGTTTCGCGGCATTTAGCGACGTTTTTTGATTGGATGAAATGAGTCGACCGTATAATACGCACCAATTTTTGTTAAGAAAATATTAAAATAAGTTTAGATGCATGATTGAAATGAAGAGATTAAGAATTCAAAAGATTACTAATGATTTCTAATTGAAACAATTATTTTCAGTTCTAAAAATGGAGAATATATCTCAATGCAAAAGTCTGAAGATGATGACAGAAGAAACGTTAGTAAACTTACTGAAGAAATTAAATACAGACATAACAGAAAGCATATTTCGCTGCCAGTTATTTCAAAGTATTGCCATGATATCTGTCGAAAATCAAGCTAAAGCTTTACAAGAACTTAATTTAGAAACAGCTTCTAAGCCTAATTTTCAGTGCAGTGTATCAAACGCGAAACTGAGAAAACACCATTGTCCCAAAACTGAATCGAACAGCTCTGATCGACTTCAATATTTAGAAAAAGTCTTGAGCGACAAAATCTTAGAAAATTCTAGATTTA
Organism: Trichonephila clavata; assembly: GCA_019973975.1. NCBI lineage: Eukaryota > Metazoa > Arthropoda > Arachnida > Araneae > Nephilidae > Trichonephila > Trichonephila clavata. The sequence goes on along the minus strand of BMAO01009029.1, from coordinate 15,197 downwards.
AAGAATCAAATGATAGACTTCTAACAGAAATGCAACTGAAAGACAAACTGATCGAAGATTTGTCGAAACGTCTTCCACCAGAGGACAACAATAAGAAAAATAAAATGCTGTTGAGAGAATTGAAAGAAAGAGTAGAGGGATGCCAAGTTGAGATTCAAAAATTGAAAAAGCATTTAACGGGAATAATTAAAAAGAAACAAAAGGAGAAAACAATGGCTGAACATTTTGTAAAAGCACGCGCAGTCAGAGCGTCTCACCACTTAAAATCAGACAAAGATTTTATGAAATAGTCTTCTCATTAGAAACAATTTTAAAAAATGTTTTTAGTTAATATATTATATATACAAAAATGCTTGTTTGCATTAACATTATTTATTTTAAGAGTGTCTCATTAATTTGAAGTATCAAGCTTGTAAATTAAAAATAAAATAAACTATGCAAAAAAAGCGGTTTAAAATTGAGTGCTTTTCTGTTAAAGGTATGCTAAAATACGCCATTTGAGGCAAAACTAATAATGATATCTATGTATTCTGTCATCGACTAATTTCCGCAAATCAAAACACGTCGCCAAACGCCGCGACATGCAGCCAATAATTAAAATCGTTACAATGTACGCTCAAACACAGTTGTTGTTGTTTCTAATCCTTCAGAGATCTAGCGGAAGCTAGATCAGATCCATGATACCGTGAACTCTAGCGAAGTCAAGCACCAGTAGAAGACTTTCATAAACATCCGCCAGAGCGAACCCCAAACAATCCAGGATGTGATCGGAGGATGCCGGCATCAGATTGCATTTTTTGCACAATGGAAAGACTTTGCGTCCTGTGTCGAATGTCATGTTTTTTAGATGTCCACTTATGAGTCTTGAGATGGCCGTTTGATCATTTCTGTCACCTCCGAATTCTAACGCTCCTCCCGGGGTCTTCCTGCTGAACTAAGGATAGGCGGGAGGGGTCAGCGAGTCTTGTCTGACTGCTTTTTTCTTTATAGAGAAAATTTCTTTATATGTTAGTGTGTAGTCCCGGTTGAGAGGCTCAGAACAACCTCTTTTCGCCAAGAGGTCTGCAGCATCGTTCCCTTGGATATTAACATGGGAGGGAATCCACTGAAAGTGGACTTCCCTGTCGTTTTACATAATGTCGCCAATACGGTTGGGATAATACATAAGTACCGAAAAAGGGCTTAAGATTATATATATTGTGTTTCCTGAATTTATTCAGAAAATACATAAAATATAGCCTATACATATTGTGTATACATATTTTATGTGTTAAAACAATTAGTTGGAACTCAATTTCGAATACGGTTTTTAACATTTTGTTATATAAGTAATAATTGGGTTGCACGTATTTCAGTCCATACCTTTATTGCCAACTTGCGAATCATTATCTTTCCGTTAGATAGACGTTCGATAGGGAAAAAATGAGTCGTTGACGCAATTTGGCATCATTTCTTTCCTCCTTCGCCAAAGGTGTGAATTAAACCAGGATTTTGTAGGATAATGATATAAAATACAAATATATGTATGAATTGCTAATTTTCAAACAGTGGAAACATTTTTAGTAACACGTTTCTGAAATTATTTTTTAAGAAACAGGGTTGGTGCTTGTGTGTTAGCGTCACCACAGCCAAATTTGAGCCACCTGAGCCGCGCCATGATATCAACAACAGAAATATTGTTGCGTGCTTTATTTGAAAAAAAAACAACGATCAGATTTCGGTGGGAAATGGCGCTTTTCGCGGAGAGCAAATTTGGCATCGGTGACGTTAATACGTAAGTAGCTCATGAGGTACAACTATTTCTTTCAATTTACCAAGTATATTGTGTGCCTTACATATCTTTTTTTTAGTATATATCTTCATTCATAGCCTACTTCATGAGTTATTGTCAACATCATAAATTTCTAACAGAGTAAAACGCCAATTTTTTCCTACGTTATCAAAGATGTGATTGAAATAGGAATTTATTAAGAACCTAGCTGCATGACCCGGCGTTGCACGGGCTTCTTCAAGAGTATAACTTTTTGCCAATTGAAATTTTCCCCTTCCACTCTCGTTGTCAGCGCTCCCTTATTCGAAATTTCGTTTGTCCCTTGACTCTGTCGAGTGTACCTGTTTCCCCTCGTTTGCAAGGAGTGGATCGAGACAGCGCTATATGCACCCAGATAGTTTTTTAATACAATTCTAGCGCCATCTGTTATGTAATATGAAAACCATAAAAATTGAATAGTCCTATACTATTTTTGTATTGAGTCGAATGATTTCGAAAAAAGTCTAATGATTTTTGCTGAAGTTCTTATTGCATTTTATTTACATTTTAGGTAATTTTTACTTTTCATTTCTTGTTATTTTTTGCTTTATTTTAATAATTGTTTTATTATCTTTATTGTTATTTTAATTAGTTAATTTGTTTTTTAATTTTCTGTAGACAACTTTTTTATACTTATTGTTTCCTTAAATGGAGACTGAAATGAATGTACATAACACAAACTTAATCTGCTCATTTTGTATAAAACAAAAACTTATAATGGCCGTAATTTTTTTAATATGTTATTTTTCAATGTATTTCTACATTCAAATACTATTTTAATTAAACATGGCTGAAAATATTTTTTTTTAAATTCGACATATAATTTTGCAAAATATTGATAGCATTTGTTACGACAAGATTACTCAGCTTAATCATTTAACTACTGGCATAAATATGCAATTAAAATATAATATCCTGGTGATTGTATTTGATTTCAATATATTGTAATGCGTGTGTTGAAAAAATAGCTTAAATATTGTATTAATATAATATTAATAATATACATTATATTATATTGAGAAAGCTATTCTTAGAAGCTACTTTTAAAAAACTTCTTGATAAGTTGACATATTACTTAATTCTTTTAAAAAAGAATAGAATTTAAATCTAGTTGAATTAATTTACATGTTATATAAAAATTTAGGTTATTTTTCTAATATTTTATGATTAATTTTTCTTCACGCAAAGCAAAAGTCTAGTTATTTTAATGAAAGTTACAAAATCCAATATATTTGGATTTTTCAGTCATATTTATTTTATAATACAATAAATTATTTTTCATGAACTAAATTAATTGCAGATTACACTGAGGTTTGAAAAATAATCATGAGATATATTCACAAAAATAAATAATATTTTAGACAACAGATGGCACTTTGATTGCATTAAAGAAAACTATCTGAGTGCATATAGCGCTGTCTCGATTCACTCCTCGCTTTGCATGGTTTTTTCCGGGAGTATAACTTTTTTATCCCGATGAAAATTTCCTTTTCCCCTCTCGATGCCAACACTTCTGGGTGAGGGTGTACGCACGATGTGGGACTTTTGTATTTCTGTCATTAAATATAAAATGACATAATCTATATTATATCATTATGTTCGAAATACTTGTATAAACATTACACATTTTAATACATATATGTTAATTGCTTGCTGTGTATTAAAATCGTTCTGTACTTCCCTTAGATACGACTATTTTTGCTCCATTTCTGGCAAGGATTTCCTGATCATCTTGCGGTCATTTTTGAATATTCTATTACTATGGACTTAATACAAGTTTGTGATTCTGTTCTACATAGGGTAAGAGACAATATGTGCATTCAATTCTTAAAATCCCTACATAGAAATAAAGAGTGTTTTTAACACTTCCTTGAGTAACATAACTCTCATTGAAATCTAGTCACATGTTTAAAGTATTTTTGTCATGATACTGATTTGATGTCATACTGTTATGGATTAACCCCTTATCTACCGCATTATGATTTACTGCAATTTTTTTCGTGCGATATTTTTTTCGAATCGCTATATTGAAAACTAACATTAATAAAACACTCCACTTTGGGAAATTCAATCCGTTAGAGAGCTAATTAATTAAAATGGTACTTTCGACCACCGTCTGCACACAAAGGTCTGAAATATTCTCATGATACGAAGAGAACGAATGACGTTTTAACACTTAAAAATGCTAAATAACCAGAGAACATAGTACATTTTATTGCACAAAATATTTATTTTTAAAAATTAAGAAATTTAAAATTTATTTATTTTTTTACATTTTTTTTACATACACATAACAAAAAAAAATTGTAAGTCAATTTCTACTTAGATCAACTAAAAAAAATTATTTTAGTTACTTTTCATTAAAAAGTTCCAATTAATATAAATATGTATATACATATGACACAGAATCACAACATTAAGCGGTAATCAATTTTTATTAATTATCATTAAAGTATCGTATTGTCATTTAAAACAATCGTGTATATAAAATTTCATTTCAACTGAATGCTTTGAAACGTGAGGGGGAAAAAAATTCTTTTAAAGTTTTTTTTTTGACCCAAGTCACTAAAAATGAAGCCAATGGGGCTGTATCTGTAATTCTTTAAATAATTAATTTCAAACAATTAATTTTAATTAATTATAATTAGATTATCGTATTGTTACCCAAAACAATAGCGTATAGAAAATTTCATCTCAAATAAGCGCTTTTAAAGTGTGAGAAATAAACCTTTTCAAGTTTTGACACAAGTCGCCAAAAGGGTCGCTAAGTCACCAAAAAGGATGCCAACTTGGCTGTATTTGTAATTCTTTGAATGATTAGTTTTAATCAATTAATTTTTATTAATTATAATTAAATTACTGTATGTCATCCAAAATAAGCGTGTATATAAAATTTCGGGTCAATTGAGTGCTTTAAAATGCATTTTATTAACGATTGAAAATTTGAACAAAATAAATGTAGAGAGAGTGTGAACTAATAGTAGAAATTGAATAAAAGCGGGTTTTACCCATAAACTGAAGTTGATGATATTCAAGAAAACAGTTTTTCTTTTCTTTAACACACAAAAATTCGTTGCACGTTTTACATTTTGAGGGAGGTTTCGATTGAATGTTTTTAAAGCCCCGCAGCTTAGGATAGGAAATGACGTATCTTCTGAACAGGAACTACTGCAACATGAGTCTTGGTCGTTATCTTAAGAATCTAACGAAAATTCCAACAGATAATTTGCTGGGATTTTTCGTCTGAAGAATCATGTATTAGTGCATCACTGCTTTCAGATGGTAAGTTCTGTAATAAATCCAAAGCCTCATGAAGACTGAGCTTCTTTTTTCCGGACGCTCAAAGAAAAGGTAAAAAATGAAAATAATAGCACCTTGAAAACCTCCAATTATTGTTAAATTTCAGTTACACATAAAGAAATTGAAATGATACTAATTTTTGTATAAATTGTAGATATTTCATTTAATTTGTGTATTAAAAAAAAACAAGCTCAGATTTTCAAAGCTCAAAATTTTTTGGAAACGTTAAAACGAAAATGTTAGACATTTGAAAAAAAAATTATTTTAGGATCCGAATTTTTATGGTCATTAAGTTTTTCCAACCACGCGCCATGATCTCAAGTAAATAAACTGATTCGAACCCAACCTTTGTGCGAGTTTCGAGATTTGTAGTTGGCAACGGCTACAATGTAAATTTAACTAACTTGGCTCGTGGAAGTATTTAAGGAGACAGAGGTTGGTTGAGAAAAGATCGTCGGTTTCGGACGAGGTGATTTTGCTCTTCGATTGGGGGCATATGAGATGTGCAACTGGTTTGTTGCTCAGTATTTTTTAAGATGGTTCGAATCAGTTAAACCAAAGTTTGGTAATATTATATTTTGATGATTATACTTTTTTTAACATAAATGTTTTTATTTGCTTCAGTGGCGAGAAGTTTCACTTGAATTATTGAAAGAATAAAAAATGTTTTTAACGAAACTGCTTTATTACTATGCCTCCTCGACATTAAATTTCGCTGCTAAGCTTTGCTTACGTTAATTCATCATGAAGAATTATATCATAGTGGTTATGGGCCCAGGCCACGCTCTATGTCGAGGCAGGTTAAGCAGTTGAACATGAACTTTGTCCATTTAAATATTGTTCCAGTATAGAATTATTTCTGAAGAACTTCAGTTGCTGGTATATTAAATAGAGTATTGAATATGGAAGTGAACAATCAGATTCCTGTGTTAACCCAAAATAATTGGAACACATGGAAACATGATATGCAAGTAATCTTAATGCATTATGGTTGCTGGCAATTTATTATACAGACCAAGCCGGAGGAACCTGATGAAGGGGCAACCTACAAGGAAAAGTGTGACTTCCAACTACGGAAAGATCGATGCTATACGCTGATTTACACTAGCATCAGTTCAGATCTGAAGAATCTGATAATAGACACAACTGATGGAGTAGTGGCATGGAAAATATTAAAGGATCACTTTGAACCAGTTACAAGAGCCAGGGTTATCCAGCTTTTGGATGAATTCTTCGGAACAAGATACCAACCAGGGGAAGATGTCGGAATCTTCATATCTCGAGTAAAAACGGCGGCAACCAGGCTGCAAGAGGCGGGTCATAAATTGGACGACCTTTACATAGGGTTTCAATTAATAAGGTGGCTACCTCAGGAATTCCAGTCTACCGTACAACAAATTTACAGATGGAAAGAAGAGGACTTCACAGCTGTCAAAATTGAAGCGGAGCTGATATTGGAAGCCAATCGTCTTCAACTTATGAAGCAAGACTTGGATAAAACGGAGACCGTTTACTTCAGCAATTTCCTATCAAAGAAGTTGAGCAAGTTCCTAGAAATGTAAATACAGTTCCTGGTGGTACGACTGCAACTCCTGCAGATCCAAGTGGTAAAACAGAATATCAGAAAAAGGACGGTAAGGTATTTAACTGTAAAACTACCAAACATTTAAAACGGTCTAGTAAGATGATAGGTCCTTGTTATTTATGTAATAAATATGGGCATCTTAAAGTAAATTGTAAAGAGAAAAAGTCTCGAGAAAAACCTCCTTCAACTGCAAGTGAAACTTATAACACAGAGTTTAATATAAATTTAAGATTTTGTGAAGCTGAATGTAGTATTATAGAATTAAATAAGCACCTTGTTACTAATTGTAACTTATTTGAGGAAAACTCTGATAAAGATGTTTGGGTAATAGATACGGCTGCCACGAGTCATTTTTTGTAATGACAAGAGTTTATTTTTAGATTTTAGACCAATATCTAACATGAAAATGTCGTTAGCAACGGAGGATAAAAGTTGTCCAATAGAGGGAATCGGTAAACTTAAATTTTTGGTAAAATATAAGGATAGTTTTCATGAAATAACTTTTTCAGATGTTTTATTTAGTCCCAAGTTAAGAAGAAATTTGATATCCGGTTCCAGATTAGAAAGTAAAGGTGCGCATTTTGTGGGTAGCAAGGGTAAAATTAACGTTTTCAATAAAGACTGGCTAAAGTTGTTCTCGGCGACACGCCACGAAAATTTGTATTTTTTTTAAGCCTGACCATTATATTTTACCCAAGAGTACAGAAATAAATTCAGTTGTTAATGCAACTGACAAAACAAAATGCGGATCAATTGAAATATGGCATCAACGCTTTTGCCATATTAATAACGATTACTTGATAAAAACTAGTAAAAATGATAGTGTAAGAGGTCTCCCACGTTTAGCTGATAATAAGTCGCCTTGTATTCCATATAAATTAGCCAAGTCCAAGAGAGTTTCCTTTAAAAAGACGGGGGCCGTAAGATCAAAACGTCCACTGGAATTGTTGCATATGGATCTTTGTGGTCCAATGCCAACTGAAAGTCAAGGCGGTAATAAATATTTCTTGAGTATAATTGACGATTACTCGAGAAAAGTGACTGTATTTCCCATTAAGAAAAAGTCGGACGTATTTCATACGTTTATAAGATTTCAGAAACGAGCAGAACGTTTTCTAAATAGAAAATTAATAGCAGTTAAAACTGATGGCGGACTAGAATTTTGTAATAAAGATATGGATACTTTTTTGGCAGAACTGGGTATAAAGCACGAGGTAACAAATCCATATACGCCGGAAATGAATGGGGTAGCGGAGAGATACAATTTAACCGCTGTAGATGGCATTAAAGCATTGCTTAAGTCGAGTTAAGTTCCACACAAGTTTTGGGGAGAAGCATTACTTTGCTTCACTTATGCGTGGAATAGAATTTGTCACAAAGACAGTGAGAAACCCCTTTCGAAAAATATTCAGGTAGAAAACCATCAATATTGCATCTAAAACCTTTTGGATGTTTGGCATATGCTGGCGTTCCAAAACAGATTAGAAAGAAATTCGATATGCGTGCAAAAATAGGAATTATGATGGGCTATGCACAGCGTACTAAAGGTTATAGGATATGGTTAATAGAAGAAAATAAATTAGTCGAGACTATTAATGTAAGATTCGATGAATATAGGAAAGGAATTGATTTTAAACCGAAAACTAATGGTTATCCCAGACTTGATTTAAACTTTCCTGATTATGATGATGAGGAGGACGATTTTGATACTGTAAGAGATTCGTTAGCGAGTCGTTTAGTTTCAAAGACAAGTACAGAAACTCCCACATCATTTGAAAAACCAGATTTATCTTCTGATAATCGTAGCTTAATCCCATGTTCAGAGGTTAAGTGGATTAGAAATATAGGTAGGGAAGTAACTGGATCCAACGTATATTATGGTATCGAAGGGACAGCAACCCGTTTGAGATCTTTTAACGAGATAGAACGATACTGTAATAAGAATAACATTCATTATGACCCGAGTTTGTTTGATTTTAGAAAGGAAGATACTGAATCCAGGAAGTTAATATGGTTGAAGTAGATATTCCTAACTGTTATAAACAGGCAATAAGATCCAGGGAAGCATCTAAATGGCATGATGCAATGGATAGGGAGATAAACATAATGAAGGAACGCAAGGTTTGGGATTTGGTTGATCCTCCAGACAACATAAAAATTTTAGGAAACCGTTGGGTTTATACTGTAAAACGTGATGAAAATAATAAAATAGTTAGATACAAAGCTCGCTTAGTTGCGCAAGGTAACACACAATTAAAAGGCGAATCATTTGACGAGGTATTTAGTCCAGTTGTTAACTTTACTATTGTAAGATTATTTTTCACTATCTGTGTATGTTTGTGGAAATGGATGCATGTTCAAGTAGATATCACTAATGCCTATTTATATGCTAATTTAGATACCGTTATCTTTATGAAGCAACCAACTGGATATGAAACTGATACTAACAAAGTGTGTAAGTTAAATAAGGCAATATATGGTCTTCACCAGAGTGGCCGACAGTGGTTTTTGGAATTAGAAAATAAATTAATTAAATTGAAATTTAAGAAATTAGAGTGGGTTAATTGTGTATATATGTTTGAAAATAATGTAATTCTATTATTTTATGTAGATGACATCATAATATTTGGTAGAGAAACTGAAAAACGTAAATTTTGTAATAAAATTATTACAGAAAATTTTGATTTAAAGATTCTGGGTAAAACAAAGAAGTTATTAGGAATAGAATTTGAAGAACAAGATGATGGTCTCTTTATACATCAAAATCTTACATTCAGAAATTATGTAAAATTTATGAAAAATATAAATATCCTGTAAGTTCATTGCCTATATCAAAAGGTCAAATTCTTTCCAAATTAGATTCGCCCAAAACTAGCGAAGAAATTTTAACGTTTCCTTATAGAAATTTAATAGGATCCTTGTCATTTATTGCTATACGCACAAGACCTGATATTATGTATGCAGTGAATGTACTATCCCAATTCCAATCAAACCCAGGAATAAAACATTGGAATTGTTTATTGAGATTATTAGGTTATTTAAAATACACTCAAAGATATAAATTGGAACTTTCAAAAGTTAAATCACTAAAATTAAGATGTTACTCAGACTCAGATTTTGCTACAAATAGGGATGATCGAGTGTCGATGGGAGGATTCATAACTTTCATTGACGAAACTCCAATTTCCTGGCGAACTTTCAAGCAAAAATCCGTTAGTCTGTCTACTATGGAAGCGGAGTATGTTAGTTTAACGGAAGCAGCAAAGGAATTTATTTGGTTAAAGAATATAATTAATGATAAAAGTTTGAATTTGGAATTATGTGAAAATGTAATATTCTGTGATAATCAAGCTGCTATAAGTTTTTCCAGTTCACCAGTAGAAAATTATAGAACGAAACATATCGATGTTCGTTACCATTTCTTAAGGAATTTAATAAAAGACAAGGTTTTTCAAATTAAATATGTTAGTACCAAAGTAATTTGGCAGATATTTTTACTAAACCCATGATAAAGGAAAAATTAATAGAATTTTGTAGAAAACTATTTTCTATTTAAGAGAATGGAACTTTGTTTATTTAGATCAAAATATTTGTCTCTTGCAATAAAGATATTGTGAATAAAGTATTGTATACAACATATTTTTATAAAATGAAATTTTATTACTGATTTGTAAGAGATAATGGTGCGGAGGTTGGAAAAAGGGGGCCGATTGTTAGACATTTGAAAAAAAAATTATTTTAGGATCCGAATTTTTATGGTCATTAAGTTTTTCCAACCACGCGCCATGATCTCAAGTAAATAAACTGATTCGAACCCAACCTTTGTGCGAGTTTCGAGATTTGTAGTTGGCAACGGCTACAATGTAAATTTAACTACTTGGCTCGTGGAAGTATTTATGGAGACAGAGGTTGGTTGAGAAAAGATCGTCGGTTTCGGACGAGGTGATTTTGCTCTTCGATTGGGGGCATATGAGATGTGCAACTGGTTTGTTGCTCAGTATTTTTTAAGATGGTTCGAATCAGTTAAACCAAAGTTTGGTAATATTATATTTTGATGATTATACTTTTTTTTAACATAAATGTTTTTATTTGCTTCAGTGGCGAGAAGTTTCACTTGAATTATTGAAAGAATAAAAAATGTTTTTAACGAAACTGCTTTATTACTATGCCTCCTCGACATTAAATTTCGCTGCTAAGCTTTGCTTACGTTAATTCATCATGAAGAATTATATCAGAAAGATAAAAATACAAAATAAATAAGTTAAACTAAAAAGAAACGCCTAAAAAGCATAACTCTATTTCACTGTAGCATTACAAAAAACAACAATAACTACACAGACGAAAAAAAACCAAGTTCTTGTTCTAATATTCATTGTGATGTCGGTACTTATAAGTACCGCAAAGTTATTCACAGCTGTAAAACTAATTATATACACTGTTCACTTAAAATAAATAGTCAAATCGTTTCAAAAGTTTAAGCTAACATACAAAAAAGTAAGACAGTTTTTGACATGAAATACTTTTCAAAACAAAAATGACAATTTTCGCAATCCATGAAAATGTCAGCTGAAAACACAACTTCTGCTTTAAAGCTATTCCCCTTCCTTGCCAAAATACTCATCCTAGAACCTGTGTTGCCATGTTCCTAGAAGAGCGGAATTAAAAGAGTGTTCCAGCCAAATATCGTCAGAATATTCGTAAAATGGTTGTTCATTTTAAAGTGAGTGGTACTATTATACCATCGTATGTAAAGGGTTAAGCTCCAAATGACTGAAACTACGTTAAGCCGAAAGCAAAAAGATTATAATAGAGTTGCTCTGATTTTCGGTGTGTTGCCGTTTTCTTTTTCTCCGCGTTGCCTTTTCTCTTTTGTTCAAAATTTGAATAATTTTAGCAGTGCTAGTTTGGATGATTAAAAATGTTACCGTTACTTTTGCTTACGGTAAAACCTATTACGGTCGTGCGGTTATTTCAAATGTGTAACCATTTTCTTTCGAATGCCGCGGTGCAACATTCAGGTTTATACTGATGCAGTAAAATTTCCGACTCAACAGGGAGCGATATCATATTCACATGAAAAAATTGATCCCTAAAAATACAATCCCGACTTTCTGCGCGGTTTCAAAACCAAATTAATAGCCATTTATGAGGATTGGAGGCTATTATAATAAGTAGAAATACGGTGATATTGTTACGTAGATCGAGGTTCGAGGATTTTATGCAAAATCAGCCGTAAGCAACAAGACAGTTCTTTAAGAGCGATGAGTATTTATTGGCGTAAATCAATCCTTGAAATCACGATCAAGGCAAGTTCACTAATCGCTAGTCAGAACCAGACTCACTACTCGCTGGTTGAACCAGACTGACTGTTGCGGCGAGTATCGTTCTATTTATAGCCGGGGCAGAAACTTCTGGAAAGATGCGCTCGCGTCATAGATCGTGAAATTAGTGGATTTTTCTACTAATTTCTAGAAGAATCCAGAGGGTCCCGAACTCGCCAACTTGGTCGTCAATGTCGCCAACTTGGTCGCCAAAATGATGTCAACGTGGCTCTATCGCCACTATTTCGCCAAGTTCCCATTGAATCACCATTATAACGGAAGGGACGGCGTTGCTTGTGAATATTACAATTTTAACATGAAATAGATATAGCATAGAGTAATATAAAGACATTGCACATCCAAATACAAATTATTTACATTATTTTATACAGAATTCGTAACAATATTTTTATTCTTTCTGATAACCGTATCTCGTTCCAACACCTTGACAATTGGTTTCTTATTGGTGATGAAATGCAGCTTCTATTTTCAGCTAAACTTATATCCCTGCACCACAATATTCATTTTCCTTTTCTTGTCAAACTTCACGACTATGAAAGGGTGGACAAACTAGAAAAAGAGGGCTGTAATCTTCGAACTCTCTTCACTTCTGCCCTTACCTATCTGGAATTATACTTGCTGCAAAAATCTCAAAATATTTAATGGAGTGGAGGGTGCTTCTTAATGATAATTGTTTCTAATCCCAGATCGTCTGGGAATGCTAGACAATCTCCGTGAATCCAAAAATCTCAAGAAAATCCAAAAACAGAAGAGGGTCTTAAAGGACCTTGTTCTTTTTAAAACCCAAACAAGTTAAGATGTGGTCCGAGAAGACCAGATCACCATTGGCACTCCTGGAAGATCTTCTGACCCTGATGAAAGGGAGTGCTTTTACATGGAAGCTCGTTGCCCCTCCGGTATAGTGGTTAGCGAAGCCTACTGCTGTGCCGTAGGGCCTGGGTTCGAATCCCAGACAAGACATCGATGTTTCTAAATGCAATTCTTGTGAGGTTGGTGGAAGGGGAAGAGATTTGGGAGGCCTCTGACCACCCCATGGTGTTCTCCCCCAAAATTGAGGTGGAATATAGAAGTTTAACCTGTCTCACAAGCTCTTGCAGCTTTCATTCCTTCCTTGGGAAGGACACTACAACAACAACATATGGAAGCACACAAGCGCGAGTAGACATTCTCATATTTCCTTGGCATGAGCCTGAGTGAACCTCTTGGATTTCTTCCAAAGTGCCAAAAATGACTAAAGAGTTTTTCCAAGTTTATTGAGATGAACCTTTTTAAAGGAGGATAATTATTCATTAAGGTTCATTATGAAGAATCTCGATGGTATGTGGGTAAAAGATTAGGTATAGCTCTCTAGTCCTCAAGTGTAACACAGGCTTCCTGACTAAACTCTCACCTCTTGCCTGAAGTCACATGAAGTGTGTCCCTTGTTCTCAAGAACGAGCATTTTCTGCAACTGTGCTAAATATCAGGATCATCAGACTTCTCCCTGATACATTTGATATGGATCTCTGTAGAAAACATATTGTTACGAACTTTGTGTAATGAATGCTTAAAATAGTGTAAATAATTTGTATCTGGGCATGTAATACGTTATTATTACTTTCTGTTGTATTATTTTATGTTAAATTTGTAATATTCGCAAGCTACATTATAATGGCGATTCAATGGAAATTGGCAAAATGTTGGCAATAGAGCCAAGTTGGCATCATTTTTGGAGACCACGTTGGCGACCATTTTTAGCGAGTTAGTGACCCTATGGATGCTTCTGAAAATTACTAGAGAAATCTACTAATATCACGATCTATGAAGTGAGCGGACTTTTCAAGAAAAGTCCTCGCCGAAACTGAGTTGTGTTGTTGTTTGACCGTTCATCCATTAGTTATTTCTTCGTGATGTGACTCGAGAAAAGCTATTCTTCAATTACAATATCCTTTATTGTTCTTCGATACGCAGGATAAATGAGGCTATTTACAGTTTGAATAAATGAAGTTATTTACATGAAAGAACGAATTAATTGAGCATACGCTCCGTAAACATAAAATGTAATACAGTTCTTTTTTAGCGTAAAACGTAAACTGTATAGAATATTCCATAAACTTATTTACTAAAATTCTGTTGCCAGATTCCGAAGGGAATAAACAAGCGTGCAACAATTATCAAATTATATAAAACAGGAAGGGTTGAACTGATTAGGAGTGGCAACAACTTCGGCTGTTGTGTAGAATGAGCGACACTGATAGTTGTATCTGAGCGTCGTAGAAGGTGTGAAGGCTTTCTGAGATGGATTTCTGCGAATTTTACAGCTGTATCCTGCATTTCAAGGTTTGCTCTTCTACAATAAATCTTCATCGCTCCTAAAGAATTATCTTGCTGTTTAGACTGTTAGCATAAAATCCTCAAACCCCGATCAACGGAACAATTGCTATTCGAATACTCTTTTTGTGCTCGACATCATTTTAAACTTTTTCTAATCTATGTTATTCTACTAAAACTGTTTCATTAAAAATCCGCGTTCCTTCCCCATTTACATCCCGTGGGTTATTGATAAGGGGTTATTTTTTTCCAATTCCTACCATTAATTCACGCTCTCTCTATATTTATCACGATCAAATTTTCAATCGTTAATAGAATGCATTTTAAAGCTGAAATTTTGTATACACGCTATTTTGGATAACAACACATTAATTTAATTATAATAAATAAATTAATTGATTAAAACTAATTATTCAAAGAATTACAAATACAGCCACGTTGGCATCATTTTTGGCGACTTGCCTCAAAACTTGAAAAGGTTTCTTTTCTCGCATTTTAATGCTCTCATTTGAGCTGAAATTTCCTATACACTATTGTTTTGGGTAACAATACGATAATTTAATTAAAATTAATCGACTGAAAATAATTTATTTAAGAATTACAGATACAGCCACGTGGCTTCATTTTAGCGACTTGGTCAAATCTTTAAAAAGATTTTTTTTTCCCTCCCGTTTTCAAAGCATTCATTTGAAATGAAATTTTATATACACGATTCTTTTGGATGACGATGCGATACTTTAATGATAATTATACAAATTAATTGCCACTTAATGTTGTGATTCTGTCATATGTATATGCATATTTATATTAATTGTAACTATTTAATAAAAAGTAACTAAAATAATTTTTT
>BMAO01009028.1:0-30997 GCA_019973975.1 Trichonephila clavata | reverse complement strand
GTACTTATATGAGTATGGAGGGATACGCAATGAAAATAATGATTGGAAATTGGGTCGCGAGTATTTAAAGTTTGAGAAACACACTGCAGTACTTACAATATATCCAAGCAAACATATATATAATTATAATAGTTTGAGGAAATAAGTATTTATAATTAGGTCAAATTTTCGGTTTCCCTGTATATTTTTGTCAGTGAAGTATTGCACATCAGTAAAATAAAAAAAATAGTAAAAACTAACTTTTTTCAAATATAATTTTAGTTTTAATGTTAATCATTCAAATGATAACTGCAATATTCTTCATTATACAATACATGATATATGTATAACTTGAACAGTGCTGTGTGAATGATCCTTTCCTCATATCAGACATTCTAAGCAATTCCATTATTTCTAAGCATTCCTTGACCTTATCCTTGGTTTATCTGAGTGCAAAGACATATCACAGAACAAACCCAAAGCACCTTGTAAGTGACATCTCCCGAAAACGAGCATCCTGGAACATCCCATCGAGGTATAATGAAGCTTAACACCCCTTTAATCGGTCCGCTGCACTCGTAAGGATATCTCGCCAGTCATCAAGGCTCCCGTCAACGCAATCTTACTCTTAATTACCTTTAACCCGAGACTCGAATTGAATTATCCGGCTTTTCTCTACGCCAGTATCTTTGACCCCCACGGCTCCTAATTACCAGAGTACTTAAAGACTGTGTTGGGACCCTTCCTGCCGTAATAAGGTAAAGTGGAATGGGAGAAAGGTTCTCCTGGCAGGGGAAAATCATTGCCAGGCAGTTACGCTGAATAGTTTTCGGCTCACAGTGGAGGGTGTTATGAAAGGTGCATTAATCTTATGTGGCATGGGAAATGTAATATAAATAAGTATTCAAAAATGTTAGAAATATTTTACTTATAACGATGATGCATCATGATGGCTACTTCAATTCCTAGATTTTGATAATGTCCTAATTTAATTAACCCTCCGTTAGACTCATAAAACTCTGAGATGCATAGTAAACATTTTTTTGTTGTCGCATACGCACGGTAAGTTCGAATGCACCCATCCTTCTTCTATGTTTTTTATCATTCGTACGAGTGTTCAGTGCTTAAGATGTGGTCAACCGCTTCACATTTTAAGCAGCAGGGGCTTTTCAATCTGATAGATACAGTGCGCCCAACCACGTAATGCTTAATGTCTTTCCAGCTTTTCGTTAATTTTAATGTTTTTTCTGTAACACAGATAGTAGTTTTCAGTTTGATACTAAAATAACTTGAAACAAGTATTCTGTAACTTCTTTAAGATAGTTTTTCTGCAAGAAATTAAGATAATCTGAGAGATCCCGTGCCAAGTGGCCTGACAGTGACATTCCCATGCCCAGTCGATTACGACTCAGAATTGTAGAAATATTTAACGTCCAAAGGTATGTTCATGACAAAAAACCAAGAGAATCAACGCCAGGAACAGGGAAGAAGATGTACTGTTCCAATAGTCAGGAAATCAAGAAAATACTATCAAAAAAATTTCTGTGCGTAAAATGCGAAAAATTCATGTGTATTACACATTGTAAGATGTTTTATGAAGACTACATGAAAGAATCTCAAAATGTAAATTGGTAGTTGGCGACAGGGAAAAGTAACCATTAACTTTGTTGAGTCTTTTTTTTTTTTTGCTTGATTAAATTAAAATTTCTGATTATATATCTTAAACATTATATTACAATGTTTGTAACAAACATATGTACCTAACGAAGTCAACCTTGAGCCAAAATAATTTATTAAAATTGCTTTCAGCATTAAGTGTATTTTTTATTTCTTTATATACGTAATATTAGTTTTGTTCATTGAGATAGTTATCAAAGAAGGTATAAATTTTCATATGCCTTCTCTTAATTTTTCTATATACGAATTCATGCATGAAGCTACATTTTTAGTTTTTGGGGGCTACATTCCTGTTTTTCCCTCCTTCCTTTTTAAGACTTCATAGCTCCTTTGCTTTGTATTATTTAATCCCTAACAGCCATTGAATGCTTAGGTGCTATATGTAGATGGGTACTTCTAACTCTTGTCTATTACTTCAATAGCAATCCTTTATTTTGATAGGAAGGTAATGCTATAGATAATGTAGAAATTAAAACATTCAGTAACACATAGTACAACATATGTCAAGATTTTAGATATAACATTACGCTTTAATGTCAGATCCCACCAATAAAACGATTAAATCATCTCCAAACGTAAGTATGAGTTGATGCATCTGAGAGATGCTGCACGTCTAAGGATGAAACTTCTTGACACGCGCATAGCGGAGGGTTAGTAAGTAAATATTATTCAATTCATAAATTTAGGCGATGTGCGCCTTTCTTTTGAAATCTAAATTGGCATTGTTTATTTTTAAAATTCTGTCATAGTTATACTTTTTTGTACAGATTCCCCGGAAAATTTTTTAAAAAAACATATATAGTGCATGTAATATTTTATAAGGTATAATGTAATACACACACACACACTATAGTAGTATAGACAGTAAAAATAATAAATAAAATGATGAATTCCACAAATAATTACAGCATAAAGTAGCCGCACAAGAACCACATTGAGGAAGCGGATGTTATTGGAGTGGCGGGGGGGGGGGGCGCTTTCTAAATATGATTGCATACTTTAATTAACTTTACATCTCTGAAAAATATATAAACTGTTCCCCAAAAATCTATAAATATGTGTTAAATAGACTACTGGTTGCTTTATTCAATGTATTGTGTTTCAATGCGATAAATGATTTTTTGCAGCATTACATTGAGTCTATTTCTGCTCTATGCAGCTCAGGATTCCTCCTTTGATTTCTCAGTATTTTAAAAATGTTATCATTTATTAAACAGGAAAGTAAATTATGTGAGTTTAAAAACTCATAAGACTTTTTCTGTTTCAATTAGTTAAATTTATTAAAAATATAATTTAAACTTTTGTTTAGTTATTGGCTTTCATATAATACAAAATACTTCCTGAATTAATTTTCTACACTAAAAAATACGTCAAATCACAGGGGAAATATGTGAAGTAATCGATTTTAAGCTAATGTTAGCAAACAAGCCTAATATAATTTCATCAAGTTAATGTAATTTAATTTGATATTGTTTGAAATTTAAATTTCATAGAAGGCTTCCACATTTTTTTTTTAATCACACATTTAAATCTTTTTTAAAACTTTTAATTTCAATGACTATCAAACTACTATTTTTTTTCTTTTCTTCATTCTTATTTATATAAAGTGCCGAAATAAATTATATTTTCAAATTTAACATATAAAAACCGATCTGAGGCTCCTCCATGATCAAGTGAAAAGGATATAAGTTAGCTATTTCCTAAAGAAATCGATACACCAAAAACTGTTTTAAACTTTAATTTTCAGAATGATGACTCGGATTTGAAGGAACAGTTATGTGCAACTTTTTCAGTTAGTTACAATTTTATGTTTATCTCAAGCTGAAATTCATTTTTTTTCAGCTTTGAAGCTAAAATTCTTTAAAATTGCTTAGTATAATATAATATTTTAATTCTTACTTTGTCTCATATGTCTTACTTTGTTTTGTCTTTGAATCTGTCTTCTTAAAAACAACCATGTGCATTAGAATCAGATTACGAATCTTGAGATATTTAAATTGAACCCAATTCCTTATTGAATGAATGTTTAAATTTAATAAATTCATTTCGAAATTAATAAAAATAATTTTGTTAGCAAAGATATATATAACAAATATTTATTATAATTTGTAAAAGTTCACCAATTTCCAAATAAATTACTTGGGTAGATTTTAACCTATCCTTTTAAAGTATGAAATTAAGAAACTAAATTTAAAAATCGAAAATCTACATTTGCTGCATTGAATTTGATATTTTTACTTAAAAAATAGGAACTTATTTGTAAATAATTAATGTAAACACACACAAATTAACACAATATCGATGGATTTAAATTCATTTCTTTAAAAAAAGGAACAAAAATAATGATAACAAATGGCTCTTTCTAGATCCCATATGGAGATATAAAGGCGAATCTTTTATGTCGAGCTTAACGTATTAGAAAGCCACGACTTTATTAAAGAGTTAGTTCTTCCGATTTCATCGGATCTCTAGAGAAAAGGTACACAACAAAATATGCAAATGATCTTTCGGAACAAAGCTATTTTTTAGGCTCATCCTTGATGATGATGTCTTCATTTGCATTTCGCATAAAGACAGGACAATTTGGAAGGAGTTTGAATATTCTTTCACGTCTCAAGGGAGCTTTATGAAGCAGATTTATGAAAAGCTCAAAGAGAAGCATAAGTTGTTTGGGCATTCATTTTTTTTCTCAGTATCAAATGAATAAATATGAACAGATCATTTTCGGATTTCCTATTCATTGAGAAAAGTATTGTTAAGAGCTAGGACTGGCTTTGTATCTAATATTCAGTTAAGTTTTTGATGAAAGTTATTTGAGTTATTATTTGTGTAAGAAGTTTGGAATTGAAAACTCAGTTAAATTGTATTGTCTCGCATTTAAATATGAGGGAAAAAATTACTTTTACTTTGTTCTAAGAAAAAATTCAAAAAAAGTATTTCGTCAAATATTGAACTAATTTGACTAATCAACAAATAAGTCTCCATTTTTTAGCGTTCTATATATCCTCAATATTTAACTTAAAATTTTAATGCAAACCTATCCATATTAAGAATTTTCAAGACATTCTATTTACCATTTTCAAGCTTAATGTATTATTATTATAGTAGATATAATAATATATAGTAATAATAATAATAATATACCTAATGTATTATATTATTATAACAATACATTAAGAATTATATAATGTCAGAAATATGCTTCATAATTCTTACATTAATATTAATCATTATAATTTAATCAATAATTATAATGTAAGAAAAATGCTTCATAAAATTCCTTTATATCGTGATATTATAATAAGCCTTTTTTCATAATTTATACTGATATCAATTTATATTGATTTATTATTTATTAAAAATGAATTAAGAAAAGTTCTAGAACTGCTGTGGATGGACCTCTTAATTTCTAATTCTATGTGATAAACGAAAGGGCATCGTAGTCTTTTCCATCATTTGCATTGGTCGTCTTCAATTTGTATTCCACGGAACATTGGGTCCCATGACACATAGTTGGAGGCTCTATGAATCACAATAAAAAATAAAAAATAAAATTATGAATAAAAACACAAAATAGAACCTCGTTCTTTATGAAGTTTGTTTATAACCAGATGTATCTGAAGCTCATCCCAAATCATCATACAAAACTCAAAAATGTATTTACACATAATTTTAATTTGCAATACTTTTCAAACTATATTTAATATTAAAACACCTCTATTCATTATATGCACGACTTACAAGATTGGGTGCATTTTATTGTTTAACATGCTGGGTTTACCGTAATAAGTTTAAACTCGTTAGTACAATGGTTCTCAAAAATAAATTGTTTTCTACTAAAAATACATTTTTTTTATTTGCTCAAAAAATTCCTATAATGACAGAGATAATCAATATATTAATATTTGACGTTTAAAATTTAAATTCAAGTAAGAACAACACCTAAAATCTTAATTTAAAAAAGGGTATATATAATAGATAATTATAAGGAATGTGCAGACGACATTAGATCACAAATTAATATTATTAATGTGTAAATAAAATAAAATATTTATTAGCATGCAAAATGCCTTTTTAATTTTAGTCTTTACATATAGTACCTACATCATTTTGAGCTATTTTATTTACTTTTTGAAGACATATGTGTGTGGAATGGCGTTCCCCAAAAAACACCTTATAGTTCTGGAGTTCCGTAATTCTAAAAAGTTGAAGACCACTAGTTTACGCAATGTCAGTTTCCTCCCCTATGTATACCATAAATATTTTTCCTATAAAAAACCTAGTGAATACGTTTAATTAAACATTTATACATACCAAGGAATAATAATCAGATATTATTCCTTATTAGTGGAAGTAAATTGAATTGAAACAACTTGCTACACGAATCTTTAGTATTGTTGACAAGCTAACCGCAGACCAGTTACACAAAAAGATTGCATTTGGGTAACGTCAGGACTCAAACCATGTTTCGATAGATACAACGCCGACATGAAGTCATGGCCATGGCCAATCGGATATCTCGCGGCCAATGTAACAACCTCAAAGGGATATTATTAAATTAACATAAAGATATATCATAAAATACTGCGTGTAACGCGCATTTTGACTCAAAAAGTGAGTTGGAAATTTACAGGTGCGCGTTATACGCACAGTATAAAAATAAGGGCTTTCAAAATTAAAAAGAAATATGCATAATTAAGACTTCTACGCATATCGAAGTAATGTTTCTTTAAAGAAATAACACATAGCTTACGAACTACAGAGTTGCACTTCTAGAAGTATACTATTTTCATTTCAACATTCAATTCTTGCATTTCAAGTTTATTCGTAAAAAAGAGGATGCTTGTTGTACGGCGAGAATGCCTACGAATTAAAAATTGCACTTTGAAAGTAAAGGTGCATGTTATTCACCGGTGCACCCTACGCATCGGATTTTACGGTAATTTTTTTTTCCATTTAGTAACATTCTACAGATGTTAACGTGTATTCTATGTTAACGTGTTCAGAATAATATACATATGTATAAATATATTTCATTTACAGAAACAGAATTTTATTTTCAAGTTATTTTACATATTATTGAGACCTGGTTTCTCCAAAAATCTACATTACCGAGGAGATACATTTGCGTTTTCCAATTCAGCTGCTACCGGTTCCGATGGTTCTGTGTGTGTGTGTTCTCAGAAGCCATCATCTAATATACAAACGACTTTCCATTTAAACAAACCATTGCTATCAGGAAACTCAAACACTGTCACACCACATTTAAACATAAAAGAATTATTTCAAACTTTCCTCCTTTAAAGTTTCTCGAATACCGTCTTATCATTGGTCTGTTTTGATGAGTAAGGTATTAAGGAGGAAACTGTAAGGGGAATCAATGGACGGCGAATCAATCGGCTGTGTGAAAGGAGAAGGAAATCTATTTACTGAAGAATTTTGGTGCCATAGGGGAGCCATTTGTCATATTTGGACAGCTCAGATGACATGGAGGTAATTTGTCCATGGAAATGGAGGTGCCACCACGCTCAGCTGGAGATAAAAGTTTGGGAATAACGAATCTTGAGCTGAGCAATGACGGCCGTGGGATATACGTTAAATATTTTGGCCTTTGCAGTTGATGTAATGTTTACTTGGCATGAATATTTTATGTATTGTTTATCATTTCAAGAAAATTGATATATTTCAGAAGTTTTTTTTATAAATCTGAATCATATTTCTTAAAGCGAACAAAACAAAATTTTATATTTATTATGCTTGAATTATTCCTAATTACGGCGTAGTAGCTATTATACTTCAAAAATCATAATATGAATATTCTTTAGAAATATAATGCATCTTTCTTTCAATTAAATACACTCATGCCCATAAATTAAGGATAATGAAGTTCAGACAAAGAAAGAGCAGAAGCAAAACAAATTTGACTTATTTGTAAAGTCTATTTATTAAACAAAAGGTAAAGAGCAAAAAAGATGCTATATGTTTGATATAATTAATAAAAATTGCGATTTTCACTCCCTGGAGCAAATTTCAAAAAAAACCTATTTACAAAAAACAGTATAACATGGTTAGTATGATGGTTAATACGGGTATGTCTCCCGGACGATGCAATACAGGCCTTACAACGCCTACGCATGCTGAGTATCAAATTATCAATCTGATCTTGGGGAATATTACACCACTCATCAAGCAATGCCCTCCGAAGTTCCGGTAGACAGGTGGGAGGGGGTTGACGGGCTGCAATTCGTCGGCCAAGCATATCCCACACATGCTCTATTGGATTCAAGTCCGTGAGTATGCTGGCCAATCCATACGGGTGATATCTCCGATTGAAGGCATTCGTCTACAATGTTTGCATGGTGAGGACGGGCGTTGTCATCCATAAACAGAAATTCAGCACCCATGGCGCCCCGAAAAAAACAGTGACAGTTCCAGAATGACATCCCATAGATGTGGCCTGTCATCGTTACACTCTGAACATGCAGGTCAGTTCTGGAACCAAGAATAATTCCTCCCCAAACGAGCCATCCTGCACCACCGTAACGGTGTCGTTTAATGGTGTTCTCTTGGTGGTAACGGGTACCTGGCGCTCTCCATATGAAAGTCCGGCGAGAATCAGACTGCAAACTAAACCTGGACTCGTCGGAAAACATCACACAAGACCACTTTTGTGGTCTCCACAATGCATGCTCTCTACTCCAGGTTAATCGCAGGCGACAGTGAGTTGCGGTAAGGGGAACACATCTGACAGGCCTACGAGCATATAGACTAATGTGCCCTAAGCGTCTGTACACGGTCTGCCTTGAAACTGTCGTACCGGTAGCTGAAGAGAGCTGACGAGATAGGTCTGATGCTGTGCTCCGTCTGTTTCTTTTGGCAGTAACTGCCAAATACCGGTCCTCATTCGGCGTTGTAACTCGGGGGCGACCTGTGCTGTAACATCTACTCACATTACCGTCATCTTGGAATCGTTGCCAAAGCCTGGAGAAAACACTCTGGGCTATTCCAAGTTCCTCGGATGCTTCCTGCTGGGTACGTCCACATTCCGGTTGTAAAAAATCTTTAAACGTAAAAAATCATCCAAATGCTTCATTTGTGCCATATCTATGCGGTTATTGCACTGAAAGGCTTTTAAAGCGCTTGTGAACAATTTTACTTCTTTGCCACCATTCCTTATATACCCCTCTCTTACACTCTCGTCATTGTGACGTACTATCCGCGCCATCTGGTGGTTTCCTGTAACTTGCATATTCTTCTTCAAGATGTGTGTGATAATTCTGCAGGTGAAATTTCTGTGTGATTCTGAATTATCCTTAATTTATGGACATGAGTATAAATACCAAAGTAAAATCTATATAGATAAAACAATGCCATAATAAAGCATAAAGTACTTTTGAACTTACGTAATGAAATTTGGAGTACTCAGATGTACCCTACTATAAATCTCAAAAACTTCATTTACTCTAATCGCATTATTTTATGGTTTGAATAGTTATTGACGTAAAATGAATGTTGAATCCTATCTATTAATAAATGTGTTATGATTTCACTTCATGTCGAATGATTATGATATATGTAAAGTACTTTTGAATGCCTATTTGGCTTGGTTGTGTTCAGCAAAATTAAATTCCTTTTATAGTTTCATATCATCAGAGCTCAGGTTCTTCCTTCTAGAGAGGAAACTAAGTGTCAACATTACTTGCGGTGATTGAAATATAACATATATGATGCCGCATTAAAAAGAGACATCAGCCTCCGGAGAATGTATTTGGTCTGCAATATTAAAACATTAATCCACATCCCCATTAGAAATAATAAAAAATCGCCCTTTTATACATGGTTTCTGTATGTCTGCATACAGATGGATTCGAGTCACAGCCACGCATGTTCAACCTCCAGAACAAACCTGGACACGAGCTACATGTTGGGTTCCCGACAGCCCAGTGGTTAGGGTCACGAGCTAGTGACAGGCGTGTCGTGAGGTCAAGGCTAGTGCCAGTTAAGTCCCGCCATGCAGAGCGGACGTATGTACATTAAATCTGTCGATGACAAAGTCCTCGCGTTTGTGTAGTGTGGTAGTTGAAGACACTGGTGTAGGTTCCAGGTTTAGTCTTCATTACTCGACCTAGGTTCAAATTTTAAGGTCCGTTAAAAATAGCCCTCGTGTTGCTTTATCCAGCGACGCTTATGTAACTCACACTCACTCACAAGCTGCACATTGACAACTCACATGGGATTCACGGGCTTCAACCTGACGACCCGCCGATTCTAATCAGAACAATATATTATCTACACTTTACTATCACAAAATCTGTCTTTACTATTACAATCTCATTATATTCTACTTTAATTATCTTGGTATCATGGTTCTTGCCTACGAAGAGGTTTTCTAACCAAATAATTCACAGAACAGATGTCCTCAGAGGCTAATCAAAAACGAGTAAGAACATGATACAAACACTTTCATAAAATACAACAAGAAATAGGGATTGTAAATTTCCTAAAATCAATGTTAGTTGTACATGCTTGCAATCCGAATTTTTTAATGCCCAAACTTTTTTCATGTAATTGTGTGCTTTGTTGAAGATATGGCATTATACATTTAAATAAAGGTTGGCAATATGCCATAAATAGGCAATATGCAACTAAATTCGTTCATGGTGAACGAATTTAGTTCGGAGATTATAAGATTAGTGAAAAGAGTGAGCAATCGCATTTGTCATATGGTTATCTGGTCTGTGAGTGTGAACTGATCACTTTAAATGCACATTGTTCCTCTGTCATTTGATACTTTTGTATCAGAAATTGAACATTTATCCGTTCTTTGTTACTTCTACATACGGTGAAGAATCGGTTATTAAATTATACCATCCGATATAACTAAAAAAATTGTGTCTCAGGGTAAAAATGTTCTCATATTAATAAGAAAAATAAATATATCTCTGATGTTATTTTCAAGAAAGATCGATCTTTTGTATTTCTATGCTCAGATTGCCATATTTCAAAGAAATTTAGAAACTGCTAATAAATATTGAAATCATTTTTAATCTTTTCTCATAGCAGAAATTCAAAATTAAATAATAAACTATTTTTATGAACAATTCTTATAATTCTGATTTATATGTTTTTATTTAATATTTATTTCAGTCTGTAGTGTTAGAGTATATAAATATATTTAGGTAAAACAATTTTTAATGGATATTGTTTTAAAAAAGTTAAACAAGTCACATTGTCATTGTTTATTTACACACACATCGATGTTACATAAAATATAGAATTTGTAATTAAAAAAAAACAATAGATTTTCTTAAGTTATATAGTTACCCGATTCTTTATGTAAATTTACTGCTTCCATTTGAAATTTACATTTCCTTTGATAGAATTTAACTAACTTTAATAAGTTATTTTCATGTTATTTCATGACAAAATTTTCTTTCTAACGGCATAGGTATCTGGTACTTACACTATCAGGTGAATGACTTATATAGTATAAAAGTGTTTACATATTTATTAAAATCATTTTCAAAACAGCGTTCTGTGCTTTTATTTAAAAAAAACATTGTTTATACGTAATTTCTCATGTTGCTAAGTACTACACACCAGCTAATGATATTATGCTTTGAATTTGTATTTCAGTCCAGAATCTGGCAATAAATTGTTTTCTTTACACAGATTCAGCGTGGTCTACGCATTTTTCATGCAATTTTGGGCAGGAATACACTTTTCTTGAATGGATTTAGGAAATATATCCATTATTTTTAAACAGGATTTCTCTCAGTATTATAAACAGAAAGGGGGTGAGTTGAATACCCAGAAAACTTGTTAAAACCCACTTTAATATAAATTATTTTATAAATAAAACTCCTATATCAGCAATGCTCATAAAACTGCAGCATCCACATTTTCTAAAATTCTAATATAATTTTTTCAATTTCATTTATCTTTTGTGTTCTAATGATCGAATATATATATATATATATACTGGGTGTTCAGCCTTAATGTGACCCAATAGCTAATTCCCGAACCGTTCGGTTTAGATATGCACTTCCAATTTGAAAAATGTTTCAAAAAAGGTAAAGCATATTTTTACGAGCTTTTCGAACCAAAAAACCCATTTAGAAAAAAATTACAAAAATTAATTTTTTTTACGGTCCCCAGGTCCTATCACTTATATTTAGAAAAAGATGCAGTACCCAAAAACAAAGTAAACACAAAAAGTTTCATTTCATTACGATAAAAACTGACCGAGTTATGCCTACATATATTTGAAGCATCCGATTTGCTCAGAAAAGGGGGTCGTATATAATTTTAGTTTAGAGAACAGTAATTCACTATCTACAGAAAGAGCAAAAGAAAAACATCGTAGTTATATTTAAACATAGAAGTAAACATCATAGATTCACAATTTGCATTGCTGTATGGCAAACAATAAAAATTAAATTAAAGAAATACAACTTGTACCGAAAAGTATAAAACAGCTTGTTTTAACAAATAGCAGCAAAATAAAACAGGATTTTCCGTTCAAATTTATAGCATAACTAGCTGTTACCCGCCCGCTTCGCTGGGTATTTCATGATGTTTTATAAATTTTTACTGCCTTTATATATGTATAAATTATTGATATCTAAGTCCTGCATTAAGAATTCGATTGTATTGAAAAATATACTTATACCTGTAACTGTCGCCTGTTGATAAAAAAAGGGGCAGAACTCATCTAATTTGTGTTTTCTAAAAATCTCTAAAATTGAAGCATAGAATGATGTTTGCTCGGTCTGTTTTCACAAAACCAAATTTTGTAGGGGAATTGCACAGTATGAAAGGAATCTGCTTAGCAAAATTTGAAGACTGTGCGTCCAATAAATTAAAAATGCAAAAAAAAAATTATCAATAACGCCCTTGAACCCCCGCAAACGCGGCCTAGGGGTCGATTTTCACAAAACACATTTTGTAGTGTATCTCTATCCTATGAGTGGAATCTGCTTACCAAATTTCAAAACTGTGCGTCTAATAGTTTAAATAGAAATAATTATTTATATCTGCCCTTAACACCCCGCAACACCCCTTGGCGGTCAATTTTTCCCAAACCTGTTTTGTAGCGGATATTTATTCCATGAAAGAAACATTCCTACCAATTTTCAAGCAGGGAGGTGAAGTAGTTAAAGAAAGAAAATATTTATCTAGTACGCCACTAAATCCCCCACAACGCCATTTAGAGGTCTGTTTTCACAAAACCTTCTTATAGCTGATCTCTACTCTATAAAAGAAATCTACTTATCAAATATAAAGACTGTGCGTCTAATAGTTTAAAAATGGAAATAATTATCTATAACGCCCCTTAAGTCCCGCAACGCCACTTGAGGGCAATTTTCACGAAACCCATTTTGTAGCGTATCTCTACCCTATGAGAGGAATCTACTTACTAAGTTTCAAGACTGTACGTCTAATAACTTAAAAATCGGAATTTTTATCGCCCCTTAAAGCCCGCCCCCGCAAACAATTGCTGCTAATTTGAAATTGCAAACAGACACTTCAATTTTATTTATTTGTATAGATATAGATTGGGATTATAATAACTTTTGTTTAAATGTGACTAAAAATGTAAATAAAAAAAAGCAAGGATTAAAACTAACCGTAAAACTTATCAATTTTTTGTTTCTTCATTGGCTTTTTGCTTATGAAGCCTTGATTTATTATTTTTAAAAGTGCATCCGAAACAGCCGATGCTCTACTTAACTGAACAGTGAGATAACTATCATAAAAAAATTATGGCACGTGTCAGCGTATTATCATGTGCGCGTAACACTATTATGTCTCATGAAGAGCATCGGTCGCCAGTAACCAAAACAACGACTTCATTAGCTCAGCTTGGCGTTCAATTTGGCGTTCATCTTGGCATTCAGTTTCACGTTCACCCGTATAGTTTCCGTTCCCGTAAGAATACGGGAATAAAATATAGCCTATGTTACTCCCCGTTAATGTAGCTTTCCATTAGTGAAAGAATTTTTTAAAATCGCACCAGCCGTTTCTGAGATTAGCCGGAACAAACAGACAGACAGACAGACGGACAGACAGACAGACAGACAAAAATTTTAAAAAATTGGATTTTGTTATGAGTATTGTATATACTTTTAGTGCATTAAGTAAAAAGCTGCTAATTTGAAATTACAAACAGACACTTCAATTTTATTTATTTGTATAGATAATTAGAATAATCTGTAATATATATCTAATATAATATATAACGTAACATCCATAATATTAACCTTAGTATTTAAAATTCTTTATTAAAAAATTAGTAATTTTGGACATTTTTTTCCACAAGGTAATTACTAAGACTTTAAACTATAATTTCCATAGTGCTATGCAGACAGAAATAAAGAAACTATAATTATTTATTTATTTATTTATTTAATAACACCTTTGTATTAGCCCCATGCATGGAAACTTTAAAAAATATTTTTATTTTTAATCTATAAAATTATTAGTTGTATTAAATCATGATAAAATATTTTAATATTTTGAATCATAACTCAAAACATTTTATTTAAAATATTTTATATTGTATTATTAAAAATATTCAAGTGTTGTAGTACAGATAATCAAATAATGAACAAAATTAAAAAAAATGTACTCCAACATTTCTGCATTACATTTCATCACAAAAAGTTTAATAATGTTTTACTTAGATTCATTTGTGGATGATCTAACAAATAACTTTAAAATCTATTTCGGATGCAATATTTTGTTTTTACATCCAAAGAAATATTTTGGGAGAGAAGAGGTAAAAATTTTCTCAAATTTATCTTCCTTCATATTCACTGCTTTTAAACTTAACCCTCCGTTAGGTGCGTGAACCTGTGAGATGCATAGTAAAAACAATTTTGGTGTCGTGTCCACACGGTGAGCTGGAAGGTCCCTCCTTCTTCTGTCTTTCATCACTCGCACTAGGGTTGAGTGCCAATGATGCGGTCGACCACGTCACATTTAGGGCGGCAGGGGCTTTTGAATCTGATAGATGCAGCGCCCCCAACGACGTATTTTTAATGTCTTTCCAATTTTTTGTTAATTTTTCTGTTTTTCTATAACATTAATTGTGGTATTCAGTTTTATACTAAAATAACTCGAAACAAGTGTTTTGCAAGTCCTTTAAGATGTTTTTTCTGCTGGGAGTTGGGATGCATCTATGAGAAGCTGCGCAAAAACAGTGTGAGAGTTACCTTCATAGGCGTCGTTCATTGCAACTAAGAATTAAATAAATATATGATGTTCAACACGCTGTTTAAGACGAAAAACCAAGATAAACATCACTAAGAACTGAGAAGAGGAAGCACTGCTCCCCTTGTGTCAGAGGATCAAGAAAAAATACTATTAAAATTGTGTTGTGTCAAATGCGAAAAATTCATGCGCATTGAACTTTGTAAGATGGTTTATGAAGACTGCAACAAAGGATCTCAAAAAGTAAATAGGTAGTGGTGACAAGTGATGACTAATCATTGTTTTTGTTATTTTTTTTGCTTGAATTGAAATTTCTGATTATACCTTAAATATTATATTACGACTTGTGTAATATACGAAAGTACCTAATGAAGTCAAGCTTGTGCCAAAATAACTTAATAAAATTAATTTCAGCGTTAAGTATATTTTTTATTTTGTATAGATGTAATTGATTTTGTTTATGAAATTACTAAAGAAGGTCTCAATTTTTCAATATACGAATTCATACATGATTCAACTTTTTTCACTTTTGAGGGCTACATTCCTGATTTTTTCCTTAATTCTTTTCAAAGCATCATAGGTTATTTGTTTTGTATCATTCAATTTTTAATAGCCACTGAATGCTTTGGTGCTACATATAGATAGGCATTTCTATCTATTATCTATTATTTCAATTACTGCCCATTATTTTGAAAGGTAAGTTATACTATACAGATAATACAAAAATTAAGAGTTTCAGTAACAAACACTGCAGCTTATAACAATATTTTAGATACAACATTGCCCTTTAATTCAATTCTCACCAATAAAATGATTAAATTCTGTCCAAACGTAAGTATGAAGTGATATACATTTGAGAGATGCCGCCCGCCTAGCGGAAGGTTAATAAAATTTTTTTAATTCTTCAGTATTTATGTTTATTAATGTTTATTATTCGGGAATTTGTACCCAACAAGAAAAACCAAGTTTAGAAATAAAATACATTGAGGTAATCTTGAAATATAAATATTGATTTATTGACTATTTCGATTGAAAGGTAATTAACATAATATATATATATATATATATATATATATACAATAAATTATACACATTATGCTTAATTCAATACCCCGTTTGTCCCTCTCTCCTAAATTTGCTTATGTAGCTGTTATATTATTGAAGAAGAAATATGTGTACACATATGTAAATCAGAAACCCAATAATAGGATAAATTTTTATTTTTTAGACACAATGATTTTTAGATAGTACAAATTAGATAGTACAAATGATTTTTAGATAGTAGCGAAAAAACTCTACTATACTCTTCTATATTTGCTTATCTTAAGATATCTTATAAAATTACGTATATTATGTATAAAAATGCAGATTATTTGTTTAATTATTTCTACAAAATTCCATGTATGAATGTGCTATAATAATATTATTACATCAGGACCGAGGCTGGGAGTGATTATAGAAGATACATGTCAGGAGTTAAATATATGATTTTTATGTAAATTAAATGCCAGTGTTAAGCATTCCAATTTTCCCCACGAAATTTCTTTACATAATCATATTATGTATTACGAATGACAATCTCATACAAAATGCCGTAAAAAATATATTAATGTCAATAAGACCACATTTCGTCTGTCTCTAATGTCCAAACGCTTTCAGTCACAATAAGACTTCTGTAATCTATTTAAACTTAATTTTTACAAATAGATTGCACACTACATTCTAGCAAGTTTTTAATAAAAATAGTTTTTTTTCTCTTTTGCATTTATGAAGGTTAGAAATCCTCAGTTTGAATATGTACATATTTTGCATTTATGAATATTTCAATGTATCAGACTACTTGCGCAACAACAGTTTTTCTTACAGAAATGGAGATGTGGGGATTTTTTTGTGGTTTTTAGATTTATTTAATACATTTTAAGAAACATATGCTAAAATTAAAAAGAGAAAAAAATTATTATAATTAAAAAATGGGAAAAAATTTGTAAAAATTTACAAAAAAATTACATAAACGGGTCCCATTTTGTACCAGAAGTTCGTGAAAAAATTTTCAATTTTTCAATTCATATAAGATATATTTTAATTTTTGTAAAAACTAGAATTCATCTTAGATATTATATGAAATTGCTTAAAAATACAGTGATTATATAGACAGAAGGGACTGTAAATTTTGTAAAACAGTGATTGATAAATCTGAAGGTTAATACACTTCCACTAATATACACAACGTACACAAAAAGCTTCAGTTACTTTTTTTCAAAACTTTTTGAGCAATCGCTGTCCCCGTTTGAGCATTTTCCAAAAAAATAAAAACATTTTGAGTAAAACCCATTTTAAAGTATGATATCTTGTCTAAAGTAGTGACATATGCTATTACTAAAATACTTGTAGTTCCTCTTCTAGAGAACATAAAATAATAAATGTGCTATTTTTTATAAAGTTAATAAAATAGCCCGTAAAAAATTATAAAAAAATTCGTTAGTTTTGGGAAAAATTCAGAATTTTAGGGTAGTTGTATACCTTAAGATTAAGGATTTTAAAGAAGATTATTTGCCTAATTTAATGCTGAAAATAATTAAATTAATCGAGTTAACTTAAATTTTATGCAGTTTCTTTGAACTTAAATTAATTTAAAGTAGCATACGCTTAGTAAGACAATTTATATCAATATTAACTGAAGAGAAATGCGACATAAGTTATTTTATTTGTTCAACATATTTAACTATCACCCTAGGCAAACATATTACAGTAAGTAGTATAATCAAAAGTAACATCACCCCGTTAAATTCTGTGGTTTGTCTTTGTTAAGCACAAAGAGAACTTACTTTTATAATTAATTAAGATAAAAAATTAATTACAAAAGCGTTTTTCAAAGTAAATAGTTTCGTTTCACTTTTTTTTCAAAAGCTCTTTTTTGTACAACGTCATAATGCTGAATATGAAATCAGTGTAAACAACTTCATAATTGCCTAGAGTAATATTAAAAATGAAATAACTGTAAAAATACAAATACTCCCGACATGATGCCATCAGAGAATCTACTTAAAGAAATACAAACAATCAGATGTAGAATACATAACTCTTTAATGTCTCAGGAAGAAGAAAAAAAACGATCTTGTTTTCATTTTAATTCGTCTCTGAAAAAAAAAATTGTTTAATGTTCCTTTTAAGAAAAAAAAAGTAGTTTGGCAACTTTTTTTCGTATAATGAGGGTTCGCATAATGCATAAGAGGAAAGATAATACTCATTCTTTTTATCGAGTTAAAAAATTATTCTTAACATAAAAATAGCGCATCTTAATTGCCTTTGTAACCGTTAAACTCTGGCATTTATTAGATTCTTGGTATTTATGGGACCACTTTACTGAAAGCTAGATTAAATTCTTAAGAATTAATGACATACGGTCGATGAATCTAAGAATGATTAAAAAATAGATAAATGGACAATCTCTACCCCCTGTATGTAAACTTCGGTCTAAGAATCATAATATTGTCTTAAAGACTTGTAATTAATTAGGCTGGTTATGTTAAAGTGATAATAAATATTAATGAAATGTGGAAATTTAAAGCACCTTAAGCAATAGAGATTAATTAATTACATATCACATGATTGACACGTTTTGAAAAAAATTTGAAGAGGATTTTTAAGGAGAGGGTAACCTACACTTTTCATTAATATTGATTAATATTTTCAACATGCTAATTAGTTAGTAGGAAAGATTATTTTTCATCTAATTGTTAAAACAAACCATTTGGATAAGTTAAAAAGGGAATTCATTAGTATTATAAATTTACAATTATTTTGGGGTAAGTGTCTTTGAAATGAGTTCCTGGTTCAAAAGTCGATTTGGGAATAAGATAAAACGCAAAAAAAATATCATTTTTTCTTTGTGAAGCAAAACTTTGAATCTTGTAGAAGTAGAATAGCTAGAAACCAAATATGTTTTATAAAAAAAGTATAAGAAAACACACAACAAATGTGTTGTATTATTCAAAACTACAAAAACCTAGCGAATTACGAAAAATATTTTTTTTTAATTTAATGTTTATTTATTTCAAAAGGATTAAGTATAATCTAGTTAAAAAGCAAAAATATACTTTGTGAACGTTTATTGAAAACAGGTTTAAATTACATGGACTTGATAAATTATAAAAGCTTTATAATACATTTTACTTTTGCTCTTATTTGTGGAAGAAAAGTAATATTAAACTATGTTTGTAATATTCAAGTGAGTTTTTATTTCACTGTACTTTTTATTCTGTTTGTATAAATGTTTCATATTTTACAATACGTATTATAAATTATTTGTCAGTACATTCAGAAAACTTTTATTTTCCCAAATAAATGTCGTTTTTGATAAACGTAACCTTCCTTAATGAAATAAAGTACCACTACTAATGGCTTCGTTATTTCTAAAATAATTTCAAGACTCCTCTATGAATTGTTTCTAATGTCTTAACGAACGTGTTATAGTAAATAATTTATGGATTTAAATGACGTTTAACAAATATCAAACAAATGATTCAATTAAATTAATTAATGACATTCACACACAAGCATATAGAATAAATTAAGGCAGAAATATCACTTACGTAATTATTTTGAATGTTTTAATAATAATAGACTAATAATTAATTTCAATGAATTATTCAGATTGCAAACAATAAAATAAAATAATTATTTGGAATGCAGTTTCATTTTGTATTATGAAGCATTCATTCCATTTTCTGATGATTTGAATGTTTGGCTGTCCTTTTTGGACAACACTATACACTAGACCCCCCTTCACAATGTTTTAGTATTACATTACTTCTAATTAGGTTACAGGACCATGATGAGGTAGAGGGATTTCTGTTATTGTGTTTCACTCTTTTCAGGAATTTGCACCAAATGTCTAGTTAAATAAATATTTTGTGAAACAATAAATTCCAGTTTCACAAAAGTTTTCTTTTAGAAAATTCAGTTTTAGTTTTAGTACTAAGCTTAAATATGTATACTTCTTGATATTATTTTTCACTAAACATTAAAATAATATCAAGCCGTTTGCTTCCAAAAATAATTTGACAGTACGTTTTTCCTTCAAAATATACTTTAAAATATGTATGCAAGTGAAACTGAAAAAAAAGCTCCAGTAGTTATTTTCAAGCATATCACCAAGAGGGCAAAAATTATGACAACTGGTTAAAACGGGTCGATTTCACTCCACTAAATCCCTGTAAACTACAACTTTAACTTCTATATTTTAACTTGAAGTAATCATTTCTGAAGCAAAAAGATATTTTTATTTCACTTATTACCTTATGCAGTAGCATCTGGGTTATCCGACAGTACTGATAAATTGGCCATACCATTGAAGGTCGAGAAAACCCAAGTCTCTCTATTCGACTTACTGAAAAGAGTTTCTTGGTGTGACGAAGCTGATGAAAATAACGTCGATTAATGGTTTCAGAACAATACCGAACAAGATATTATGCCCGACATTAAAATTATTACTTCCATCATTGTTAATAAAGAAAATGACGGTAAAACGATGAAAACATCATCATTGAGGAACGTACAAACTCCTGAAATATCACATAGTGGTTCTGTCGCACGAATACCCCCTTTAGAATTTTCAATAATAAGGAGCGTAGGTAATGAACTTATTGTTCGTTTGTCGTCTTTAGTGATGAATCAGCAAAACGCAGATGGCAGTACGGAAGACCACAAAACCGGGAATCGGTTTGAAAAAGTAATTAGTTTTTGCAAAGTTGGCTGTTTAGTTTTCATTACAGACAGATTTAGACCTTCAAAATATATTTTCAAGGTCTAAATCTTTCTGATTAGGCATATTACTTTATACAATCTATTCATTAATTTTCATTTTAATGTAGTAAATGGTCTATACTTTCATAAAGTACATAATTTTCCTTTATTTAAGGGTTTTTGGACCGTTTTTTTTCTCTGTGTATTCTCAAACAAGCAATACATACAAATTCAATATAATATTTTCTGAGGAAATACTCCTACACATTCTTTTTAAATCCTATTTTTGATAACATGACATTCTTACAAAATCGGCCACCCTTCGGCCCATATTAGGCCAAATTTTCGGGAATCTAGTGCTCATTGCCCGTGCTAGTCATACTTTCTTGTTAGGACTATGAGTGGGAAGAGAAATTCGTGTACCCCACTCAATCGTTGATTTATGTTCTACAATCTAGAGGAAAAATTTGCTGCATGATGGTCGTATGCATTTAGACTTTTCAATGATTTAATGCAAACTTTACAAAAAAAATGGAATATGACACTAAATTTAAAATATTTGCGTGACATTTTTTTTTTATCTTTTAAAGTAAAAGTTTCATTTAAATCACCTTAAAAAATTTAAATAGCTTGCATAGAGCAAATGAAAATTCTTAAACAAACCTTTTTTTTAAACTACTTTTTTTAAAAAATAGTGATTGGTATAGAAGCCAAATCCTTTACTTTTACTTTAAAAAAAAAGTTCTCAGCCCACATGTAATTAGATAATTTTTAAATATTAATTTGTGTGTATGGAATTTGGTAACTATATATACTCTAATGGAGCCTTATAATTTACAAAATCGAAAGCTTTCAATGAAAATTTTCGCACAATATATTTAGAAGTAAATTTTATATGAATTTGGAATACAGTGTTTGCAGATTTAAAATTTAATTTAAAAACGTACTTAAACAGTTATCCGATGTCCTTATGAGCTGAACCAGATGTTCATATACGAGCTGTATTGTAAATTCAAAATTTATTAAACCGCAGAAAAACTAGATTTTCATCCACTATATATATATATATATATATATATACATACCAAAATAATTCGAAACAGATATATTTTGAAGAAAAATTAGCAATGTGACAGAGTCATAATGTTATTTAGGACGTGCACTCTGTTCTGAGAAAAGAAGAATGTAGTACTCAATTGCAATTTAAAAATTTAATAATTAACATGCCTAATATTAACATGCCTTATTGTATTTGGGACTTTTTCGCGTAATAGAAAGAGCTTCAATAATGCTACAGATTAGACAAAAAAAATTATGATTAATTATGCTCTCACATGAACGAATAATTTGTTTCAATAGGTGTTTGGTATATAAATTTGTTTGGTACATAAATTTGTTAGGCATATAACTATTTTTTGTATATTTTAGTAATATATATATATATATATATTACTAAAATACACAAAAAATAGTTATATACCTAAGATAACTATAGTCATGATGGAATAGATTTAGCCAAAGAAATACAGAATATATATATATATATATATACACTGGTGTGCAAAAATTAAGGACGAGACGGTTTTTTCAATATAACTTTGTACAAAAGCATTCCAAATCAACACATTTAATACCGTAAGATCCCCAATACGTAAGGACATGAGTAATGTAAGCAACACTTGCTAAAAGAGAAATCAGAGGGATAAAAAGAAGCTTTATTGAAAAAGTAGCATGGAGCGCAATGCGACTGAAGGCCGAAACATCCCTGTGATGGGTGTCCAGTAAGAAATATCCGGTCTTTAGTAGGGGATATGATCTCCCCTGACTGCTAGGCAGGTTTCACAGCGTCTGCCCATGCTGAGAATGAGGGTGTCAATGAGTTGTTGAGGCATTGCTGCCCATTCGTCTTGCAGCGCCAATCGAAGCTCCGGAATCGTTACTGGTGGTAAGGTACGAGCTGCCAAGCGTCTGCCTAGAAAATCCCATACATGCTCGATGGGATTGAGATCCGGAGATCGTGCCGGCCAATCCATACGTTCAATATCCTCACTCTCTAAGAGCTGTTCGGCAGCTACTGTGCGATGACATGGTGCATTGTCGTCCATGAAAAGAACTGTGGACCCATAGCGCCTCTAAAAAGACGCACATATGGAAGAAGAATCTCGTTACAATAACGGGTCCCGTTGACTGAACCTGCGTCGAAGATGTGAAGGTCTGTACGACTACCAAGCATGATGCCTCCCCAAACGAGAACACCGCCACCTCCATACCTGTCCCTTTCAATGATGTTCGAGGGATGATTGCGGCTTCCCCGCTCTCTCCAGATGAGTATGCGATGAGAATCGCTACTCAGACTGAATCTGCTCTCATCTGTAAAGAGTACTCGTCCCCATTCATTGTCTCTCCAATTCCGGTGTTCCCGGCACCACAGAGAACGCCTTCTCCGATGGGCAGGCGTTAGAGGTACACACCGTACAGGGCGTCGTGCAAACAGACCACCACCGTGCAGTCTTCTGCCACGGTAAAACGCGATATCGGTCGTCCAGTCGCCTGTGTCGTGTGTCTAGCGATTTCTCCCGCTGTCTGCCGCCTGTTTCTTCTGGCCTGTAAGGCAATATACCGGTCATCTGCGGGTGTGGTTCATCGTGGACGACCACTACTGAACCCCCGGATAGCTGTTCCTGTAGTTTGAAATTGTCTCCAAAGTCGTGAAACGATGCTGTGAGCAATTCCGAACTCTGCAGCCACACTTGTCACACTGCGACCTTCCTCCAACTTCCCAATGATTCGACCTCGGGTAAAAGCATCCAGATGTCGTCTAACAGATTGATTATTCGCCATTTCTCGCTGAGGCAGCAACTCGGTGTGATTTTAACTGCTATACGGTGTGCAATCTCTTTGCCAGAAATACTAATCTTACACTGACAACATGCTTTACTACTCAGACACTCCCCCATTACGTCTACCTGCATATCTGCGCATGTGCTACCGTACATCACCTCACTTAATCTCCTGATTGGTCTTTCTGTCCGCTCTGCCTCTTCGTTCAGCTGATATGCTAATTTTTCGACTTCGTCCTTAATTTTTGCACACCAGTGTATATATATATATATATATATATATATTTATATATATATATATATATATATATATATGTAGGATATCCCTTAGAACTTTTTCTTTTAGTAAAAGTTTAGATCATCCCTTTGCAGAGGAAGGCAAGTTTAGTCAAAAACAGCATTCCACAGCAACGCCATCTAGCATGCTTATTAAAACTCTGACGCGATATTTTCGTCCGAGACCCACTAACCATCGACTAGGAAGCATCGTATGAGCGCCTCCGCGCGCTTTCGCCACAACTGACGGTAAGTCAACTGCACATCTTATAATAAGTTTTATTTAATTTCTAACGTCCTCCCAGAAGGGACTGATTATCTATCCTTCCTATATTAATATTCCTTTATAAATGTTTCTATATTAATGTCTGCCTATATTTTAATGCCCTATATTTTTTGCAGCATGTGTCTTAATTTCTATTTTGTAAATATTCGCCATGTAATACTTTCCTATAACTCGTAATAAATTGTTTAGTTTCTTTAAACTATGTTTTCTATTCTATTTTTCAAAGTTAACCCATACATCGCAAAAACCCCGCAATCTGAAGAATCTTACTTTTTCGGAAGATTTCGGTTAGATTCCCATATATATATATATATATATAAATATAAAATATATATATATATATATATATATATATTACTCTCCGCATTGTGAGAGTAATGTGCATGTATCTATATTCAGAAATATTGTTATTAATTACACACTACACAATAAATTTCTAGTTTCATATAAATCAGAAAAAATAAAAAACTGTAAACATTTTACTAAATACTGTTTAATTCAAAACTACACAATTAAATTTATTAATAGATATTTTAATAAAGAAATTCTAAATATTAAGGATTAAATTTCCATAGTTTTAACAGGTTAATATTATAGATTTATTATTCTTCCTAGATAGTTTTAAATATCCCCAATTTCTAGTTTTAGATAAAATTACTTTTTTAAAATTTATTATAACTTTTAAATCATATTACCTTACAGTCTCTAAGATAATGTAGTATGCTTACAATTCGGATTTATTATTTCTATTCTTTTCATACTTTTGCTAAGTGCTATTTTTCAGCCATTGCTTTGTTTTGAAATAATATTTGGGTCCAGAATCTGGCAATAACTTGTTTATTGTACTCAGATTTAGCGTGGGCCTGCATTTCTTTATGCAATTTTTACTTAAGTTACCTTTTTCTCATAGTGGATTTAGATTTCCTATCCATTATTTCCAATTGGTTTTTGCTCGGTATTGTTAACAGAAAAGGTTAAGGTTGGCTGGCCAAAAAACATGTTCAACCCCACTTTTATACACATAATTTTTTAAAGAGGAATTTTTTTGTATACAAGCTGTCCAAAGTGAGCAATGTTGATAATACTGTAGCATCCATTCTTTTATATTTTTATATTTTACTCTGTTATTTCAATTTTTTCTTATCTCCTTTTAAATTCTGTTGTCTGGTTATCTTGCAATTGCAATTCATTTAAGTATTATTCATGTTAATTCATCTCTCTCTTGTAGAGAAAATTTGATTATATATATATATATAAATATTTCAATTTTTCAATCGTTAATAAAATACTTTCTTAAATTTTTTAAAGACTTTTAGTGGAAGACAATTGATGTTAATACAGATTTTCAAATATTAATTCATCATTTAAAATAAATTAATTACTGGTTTTCGACGCTGACTTAGATTCGTCTCCATTGTTCTAACAATGTAATGTTAAAACAATGAAAAATGTTTTTGTCGAAAATTTGTTTTTCAACCAAACTTGCCAAACCAGTTGTGCATTGTTACAACAATGCAGACAAATCATGCTCTGTTTTCAATTCCTATTGTTAGTTCTTTTCCTCTCTATATATATATATATATATATATATATTCATCCATTCTAAGTGGAAATGACGATTTACTTAAAAATTTTATTTTATATTACTTGTTAATACATAAATGACTGTACTTTTTTAGGGTTAATACCTAGTTTCCCAAAAAATGACGAACTATTTGAATAAAATAAACTAAAGAAAACGGAAAACGATAGAAATGTATGATTTGTTGCATTTTGCTTTGGTAGCCAGGAAATTTATTCTCTCTAAGTTTAAAAAAGAAGTTAAAAAGTTCATCAACAGGTCGTGATTTTGACTGGAAAATATATAAAACAATATCTTATGTCCGTACTGTCAAACAGATTATAATGAATTTACGTCCCTTCTACCCTGTGACCTAGCCAGAGATGTGGAAGGAACTAAATGATCATACGACATGATCAATTCCAATTATTTTATTTATCACTATAATCAACTCAGACACAATCAACACTTTAAA
The DNA here is from genome assembly GCA_019973975.1 of Trichonephila clavata. NCBI lineage: Eukaryota > Metazoa > Arthropoda > Arachnida > Araneae > Nephilidae > Trichonephila > Trichonephila clavata. The sequence goes on along the minus strand of BMAO01009028.1, from coordinate 4,943 downwards.
CAAGATAATTCAAATCAATAATAGGACAAGAGAGAGGGAGAGACGAGACTGCGTGGGGAGAATATATTCAATCATGCAGCTCAAACTTTAATATAACTTTATACAGAGCTTACGTATTTAATGACCGCACTATTAGTTTAACCTTCTAAACATCGACTTAACTGAAGATCACAGAACCTGAACTGTTGCAGTCTTCGATATACTTTAAATTGACTTTAACACTTCCCGCTAGCTAATATAATCCCGTTCTTAAGATCCAAACTTTTAGCTTCTTACTTTGTTTACGTATACGTTTCACTGTCAATTTATTTCACTTCTAATCTATTCACAATTCACAAACTGCCAAACTCGCGAATAAAGAATATATATATTAAACTTAATTTGCATATCACGTTTTCTGCTTTTCGGAGAAGATTGTTTGAAAATGCTGGCCCTTATAAGAATTCCCCAGAGGGTTAGTGGAAGGACACATGTAGATCCGTCACAAGGTGTTCTATCATTCGCTAAGCCTTTCGGTTTGGTTTTAAAAAAGGATTTACTCTTTCGAACAGCAAATATTTTGTATCTTTAAATTCCATCCCCTGATCCATAGCTTTGCTGTAACGAGACGCAGTTTCCAAAAAAAAGTTCAATGTCAGAAATGAACCGGAAAGGAGAACGATAAAAGCAATGCGCGAAAAATTTCAGTTATGACCGTGCCGGAAATGTCAGCAACCGTATCACAGTAGTTACTGAAGCAAATGCTGCAATTGTTTGAGCAATGCATGTTCATCCCACAGCGATCCCAAATTCGCTAGGATTTTTCTTCGAGGGTACCCCAAGCCATTGCTGAATTTGAACAATGCATTTCTTGCGCATAGCTAACAATTTGAACTGAAATATATGCACGGATGTCTGTTAATTTTGTCCTCACACTTTACCATTATATTGCAGCAGAGGGCGCTTGTTATAAAAAAATATTTTATAGTTTTTCTCAATCAAAAGGGTCATCTGTTGAAAAATGATGCAAATAATTTTGAAATTTTTTGAAAATAAATTATCTGGTTAACAAAGCAGAAGGCAGCAAACCGTACATTTCAGTCAATTTCCATTTTTTTTTCAAACTGTCATTTATTCTGAGGTACCTTCAGTATACAAGTTAGTTATACAAATGGAAATATGAATTTATTTATAAAAGAACTGAAATTTTGTGCGGATATATATCGGTACTATTCTGTTTGTGGCTCACATGCAAATTGACCATAAGAAGCGAAAATTTGTTTGTAGAATGAGTTAGTATTTTGATACATTAATTATTCAGCAGTTGTTTTTTTATTAAACTATGTTACTTACAAAAAACATCCTGCGTCAAAATGCCCCGAATGATTAATCTGAAAATTTTCTCATGTATTACTTATAAAATTTATGCAAACCTTACTTTTACGGGATTAACTTCATAGGAGTTTCCCCATACATCAAACAGAAAATATTTTTTTTCTGTAAGTAACATTTTGGTAAAAAGAAATAAGTGTTTTACGAGAGTTTATTTATAGGAAATCAAACATGAATAGTTTATCAGAATAATTTTTAAATTACTTCTAGTTCAGTATTTTACCAATAATACGCTCATGCAAGTCTGCCTATACAGCCAGTACCGAAGCATTTTTCTGTATATACTCCTTCATCAGACAGGACTGATTAAAAAAAAAACTGTAGTGCACATATTGCAGCTTATCTGGGTTCTTTTTATGTTTCCCTTTTACCCCTACAACGGCGTACTCCAACTTTTGATTTTCATGAATAATGCATCAGGGAAACCTTCGACCGTAAACACCATAAATCTTAAAGCATTACAGCCCTTGGACCGTAAAGGTGATGTCTCGATTTCACGAGGACGGAAACATTGGACCGTAAATAGGAAGATCAATATTTATTACGAGCGAGAACCTCAACTGACAGATTTAATCGGCGACCTTTCGAGTGCTATAGTAGTTTAATATTTAAACGAATCACTCAAATGTGGTTGACAATTGACGGGGTGAGAGATTTGCTTTTAGCTTTAAATCACGCTATTCTAGCTGAACATTATATTGTAAGGTTTCGCAGTGATTTTAAAACTCGACGAAAGGATTTGATATTTTTTTTATGACCGAGAAATATTATCTGAAATGATTGATTATTTTTTTGTTATAATGTTATCATTAATTTAAGTTTTGCTTTAAGTCACCGCTTATTTGAAACTTAAAAATAAAAGTTATAAGCAAAATAAATATATCAAGACTATACGGACTATAGCTTTTACTATAATAGAGAGAGAGGGCATAATATTATGACTTATAAACATTTTAATTATAACTTTAAGTTTTAGTAGTGATTTATTAATATCTATTAAATTTGTATTCTACTTAAATTGCTGAATTTTGATATTTTCAATATAATTTTTTTACACACAAGCCTAAAAAGGTAACTTAGAACTAGGAACAAAAAGAAAATTTTGATATAACCTTACTTTATGAAAGAGGTTTTTTTTTCAATTACCTAAGCAACTGCTTAAATTTAAAAAATCAATGTGTTATACCCAGTTATGGTAAAATTGGCGATTATCATTTAAACAAAGTCGTTGATCAAGTGGTATAAAGACTACATTCTATTTAAACCTCCATTAGGTGCGTCTCTAGAAGTTTCAACCATAGGCATGCGGCATCTCACGGATTTATCAACTCATATTTACATTTGAAAAGAATTTAATAATTTTATTGGTGAGGTTTGACGTTAAAGCTTAATGTTATACCTAAAATATTGACATAAGGTGCAGTGTTTGTTTCTGAAACTCTTAATTTTTGTATTATCTATATATACACTACCTATTATCTATATACACTACCTATTTACGATATATTCATGCCCCTCCCCCATATAAGATTACCAAGTCCTTCCCAGAGGATGCATCCCACAGTTTGAAAAATGCTGAATCACACACTCATGAAAACCTACAAACCTATAACTACCTATCAAAATACCTACCAAGGGGATTGTAACCGAAAAAGTGGAAAATAAATAGAAGTAACTATCTACCTGTAGTGTCTAAGCATACAATGGCCATTAGGGATTAAATTATATAAATAAAAGGAGCTATGGTGTTCTAAAAGGGAGGGAGGGAAAAACAGGAATGTAACTCAAAAAATTATAAAAAGTAGGTTCACGTATGAATTTGTGTATTAAAATATATTGAAACCGTCTTCGTATGCTTTGAAAAAAATTTAATTAATTACTTTTATAAAAATAATACATGTAATGCTGGAAGCAATTTCTGATAAATTATTTTGGCACAAACTTGACTCTATTAAATACCTATGTACGTTACAAACCTCGTAAATAATATTTAAGATATAATTTTAAATTTAAGTTTAAACAAGAAAAAAAAAGAAACATATTACAAAGGTAAAAAAAAAGGTTAGTTATCACTGTCGCCACTACCTATTTATATTGTGAGATCTTTTGTAGCAGTCTTCACAAATTATCTTCCAATGTTCAATGTGCATGAATTCATCGCATTTTACACAACAAAATTGTGATTGTTTTTTCTTTATCTCCTGGCAAAGGGCGCATTATTTCCTCTTTTAAGTTCTTGTCGTTGTTTCTCTTGATATTCCGTCTTGAACAGGGCGTTTTACATCAGATATTTCTTCAATCTTAAATCATAATAAAGAAGTGACTGTTACTCTCGGGTCGTCTTCACACGATATGTTTCAGAATCATCTTAATTTCCAGGAGTAAACCATCTTAAAGAAGTTGTAAACAATTTGTTTCGAGTTCGTTTACTATAAAAATAAAAACTACAATATGTGTTACAGAAAAAAGAATGAAAATTAACGAAAAATTGGAAAGACATAAAAAAAAAATTGCGTTGTTGGGAGCGTTACATCTATCAGATTCAAGGGCCCCGACCGCCCAAAATGTAAAGCGGTAAACCGCGTTCTTATCGCTGAGCCTTAGCGAGAGTAAAATGAGAGAGGAAAAAAAACAGACGCATTCCCACTCACCGTGTGTACGTGACACCAAAATTATTTTTACTATGCATCTCAGAGATACGCACGCCTAGAATCTAACCTAAGCACGGTTAAATTCTAGACCAAAAATTTGACAGTTTTTTTCCTTAAGGTGTCTTAGGACCTTAACATATATCTGTGCACTTGAAAGAAACATCCTTCTTCAAACCAATGTAACTTAGCAATGAAACAAAACAAACATTTGAAATTTTTATCACAAGATAATAATATATATTTACATTATTTCTCAAATTTTCAAAGAATTTGAGAAAAGGTTTAAAAAGTTATAAAGAAATAAAAATTGGACAATTTTTTAAAAATATTAAAATCAGTATTTTACACCTCGCAGGATTCTGAAGTACAAAATCGATAAAATTTATTTGCTATAAAAATGTTCATTTTCGAAGTTATACTAACTTTTAAGAAATTTAGAGGAAGAAAAATATTTTTTAAATACAATTATAACGAAAATTTAAAATCTTAAGAAAAAATTAAATTTAAATTCAAATAAAAAAACTTCATTAAATTTTTTTTTGAAAATTTTAATATAAGTTATAAAGAGCCTTATTTTGAACACGCGTATGAAATTTCAAATTGATATCATAAATAGTTTCTGAGAAATCCTGCACGCAAGCTAAAATGTGTTGTTTTAAGAAAAATGAAGTTAAAGATACGAAAGAGATAGGGTTTTTGTTTAAATTTCTCTAGTTATTTCCAATAACTTCAGAAGTTTTTACAGTATCAACAAAGTTTTGGTATCAAAATGCTCAGAAATGTTGAAGCTTTAACATACATTTTTTTTAAAAAAATTGAAAAATTTGCAATTTAAGAGTCCTTAGAGGCCTTAAACATTTATTAAAAGCACTAATTTGTTTGCTGATCTTGAATGCGTTTTTCATCAGTACGTGTTAATTA
>BMAO01009027.1:0-15049 GCA_019973975.1 Trichonephila clavata | reverse complement strand
TATGGGAACTATGGGTGAAATAACCTGCAATAGATGACCTGAAAGAAAAAATTAATGATAAACTGATTCACTAAATGCTATCATAAATAAGAAATATTAGGAAGCCTTCGACTGAAAAAAAATTAAATTAGTCCTCATATAATACTATCCTTATATAATACTATCTAACATCTCTGTAATACATCTAATATACAGTATTAGATGTAATTAAATACTAAAAGCCTTTAATTAGTATGAACTAAAATCAAAATCTAACTAAAACAGGTCCCCGTTGAAATAGTTCAGAACAAACAACAGTACTGAATGAAACAAATAATAAACCATGTTGCTAAAAAATTAATTATTGAAACCATACTTTTCTGCAACATTTCTATTAAAAATTATTATTTGATTGCAAAGAGCAAAAGAATGAGTACATAAATGATGAGTACATAATATATATATCCTATATGGACAGTATAAAATAAAATATGCATATGATCTCCAAGAAACTATGTGAGTAACAGATAATAAGAAACAACGTTAAACCATGATAGCACGAGACGTAAAATCATTTCAACTCTGAATTTTAAAGAAATCCAGAGGGAAATATGAGAAAATCTTTTCAAGGTGCATCTTTTTTCTGTGCAAAAATTTTTACGATCACAAATGAAACAGTTTTCTGATTTGCAAGATTGCCAGTAGCAAAGTTAAGTCATGACGAAAAATCTGGTCAAAATGGAATTCCAAAGAAAATATGAGAATATTATTTCAAGGTCACCTTATCATAGTTTCAGCAAATAGCTTTTTGTTAAATGTATGACTTTTTCTCATTTAAAACAAAGATGAATTCTTATCGGTCATAAGGACCATAAGGCAAAAAAACAGCGACACGCAAAAAAAAACATGGTACATACTGGTTCCTCATAAATATGAAGCATTATCTTCACGATATTACCAACATGTTAAGAGCAATTAGTTTGAATTCAGTGTCATTTTCTAAAATATACAACATTTACCGTAATTTCGCACGTATAGTCCGCACCATCGTATAGTCCGCAGACACGATTTTATATAAAAAAATTTCAAAAATCGTCAGATAGTCCGCGGACTATACGTCCGAAATTACGTTATTTTAATACGGCAATATTAATGTATTTTAGAAACAAAGAACTAAGTATAAATAGAAAAAAGTACTTCCTTACTAATATACCTTCAGAAATAAAACGCTAAATACAAATAAAAAACAGTGCTTACTAATTAATCATATATTAATTAATCACACATTCTACTACATTAACGAAAACCTTCAAAGTCCGATTGATCGGTATCAGAATTAAACAGTTCTAATATATTTTCGGGAAGAGTGTCCGAAAGTTCATTTTCAGCATCACTATCTTCACTGTCAGTGATTTCCTCGCTTTCACTAACAATCCCGGCTTTTATAAATCCCGATCATCGGCAGTTCACGACAGCGTGTTTTTTAAATTTCAACAATTTTAACCGTGAACAACCAGCGTATTATCCGCACTGGTGGATAGTCCGCAGCTTCAAAAATTTGCATTTTAAACACAGATAGTCCGCGGACTATACGCGCGAAATTACGGTATATGTAAAAATGTATACAATGCATGTGTATATATACAATCTGCATATGAACAGATTTTGTCAGAAGGAAAATTACTTTGATGAGCATTTAATCGCATCCATAGTTTCCGTGTTCATCCATAATTTTTCTAACATGTTTTTTTTTTGTGAACAAATGGACATGACAAAAAAAAAAATTCTGGTAAGAAGTGAAGGTGTAGTTTCATTGATTGTAAAAAAAAACAAAACCTTTGATATTTGTGTAATGAATAGGTAATCATGATCTATGATTCTGTTTACAAAAGGTCTCGCAAATTATTGTTTGGCTGAAAATTAGACTTTCGAGTCTTTGTATCACATAATCACTGTACCAACAATGATATGCAAGAAAAGGATAGTTCAGAAAAATAAAACTGTGACACTGAAATAGGAATTATAGCATCATTTAAATTAAAACGTTATCTAAAACAGAAAAAGTAAGCCTTAATTTTGATAAAATTGCCATAAAAAGTTTTGAACAGCAAAAAAACACAACAGAAAATCTTAAATATTAAAATTGAAATAAAAGAAACAAATAAATATAAAAGTAACCTTACACATAGTATAGAAATTATAATATTATATCAAACCAAAAGATAAATAAATTAAGATTTGATGAAACTACCATAAGCAAAATCTTATACGTGAATAGAAATTCTAACTTAAAATCACAATATTGACAATCTGTTGATCTCAATTAGTTTGAATTGTCATTTTCTTCACGTGCATTTGTCTACTTTTTTTTGTTACAATGGAAAAATATGGAATCTGCCAATTAAGGAAAAGGGTACTTATGTATTGGCGTTATCACAGCAAAATTTGCACCACAATATCAAAGTAACAGATTCTTATGTGTCTTATATGGAAAAAATCAAATTTTGGTGAAAAAAGAGCCACTTTGACTGCAGTGAATGATATTCAGGTGATGACTTAGTTTCACGCTATACATAGCCCAAGTACAACTGTATATTGATAGTATCACTAATTTCAGTTTGTAGTTCATAAAATAAACGTGGCACTTAACCTAAAATAGTAAACACAACATTTAAACAAACATCTAAACAATCAACAGTAACAACTGAAAACCATAAAAATGCATATTAAACCAATTCAATTTAGAATTACTGTAAAAAAAAAATTATAAACATGAAACCTCTGACCACAAAAAAAAAAATCAGAAATTCTGGAAGATAAATGACACAGTTTAATCTAAAACCAGAAACAATACAGAAGAATCAAATGAATACATGTAAAGGTCAAAATGAAAAAAGAATAATAAATGTGACGCTGCCTTAAATCAAAACAGAAATTACAATTGACTACACACAGATCAGAAATTTTTAAGCTGAAAAAAAAAAAAAATCGAATCTAAACCCATAAATGTTCGGAATAATCATTCAAAATATAAGCAAAACAAAAGTGTATATTAAACGAATTTAATTTAGTTATTGAAAAAATACATAACAGGCTTAACTGGAAAACCAATGCATTTTCCAACTGTTATCTACTGTTATCAAATTAGTGTTGCCAATCGAAAAAATAAAATTTAGAAAAAAACATTTTCTTAGGATGATTTTTTTCGAAAAACAACTCTAATTCCTCCACTAAGAGTTAAAAAAAACGAATAAATACAACCATAAATAAGTATATTTACTATAAAATGTGTTAAAATTCCCCCAAAACAGCTAGAAACACTAATTTTCGCAAAGTTAAGACTTGGCATGGCTGATGACGTCATATCTCCATTTAACTGAAACATCGCATAAAAATTGAATTTTAAAAAAATCTAAAGTGAATTTCGAAAAAAAACTCTTCGAGGTTAATAGCATAACGACCTATAGCTTCTACATGCCAAGTTTCATACTTCTGTATTGCTTAATTTCGCCGGTACAGCTGAAACACACACAAACTCTTTCTTTATTAGTATAGATGAAAAATAGATAAATTGTTCTTTTATGGAATTGCAAATAACCATTTCGTAAATGAAAACTATGCATGGGGATTTATACATATTATTTTTGATCACATTATGTTTTTCAATTTTGTATACGAGATTAAAATTTCCAGCGAATTTATCATACTCATATAAAATGAACTCTAACGGAATAAGAAATAAACATATATTTATATCATTTCTGAAAAAAATTCTGTTTTTTTTAAATGCTTAGTGCTTCGTATTATAAGGACAAATAAATATATATTTTTATTAGGTTTTCAGGTCCTTTTTTTCTCTCTGAGGTACAAAAAAAAATCTGTAGTTCTTCTATACAAGAAATTAAAAAAAAATATTGTTCATTAAAGCAACTATTTATTTAAGAAACTTACAAATACAGTAAACTAAAGTGAATGAACTCTTTTAACGATAACATTTCAAAATAATTATTAGTTTGATGATTACCTATTTCACCGGTTTTTCAATATGGTGGGTGATCGATTATTTCCTACAATCAGGTATTCTTGTGAATTTGCCGTCGAGAGTATCAAAAATTGTAAAGTAAAATGAGTGCTTTCGTGTACCATCTAATTCGAATTCATGAACATATTACCCTTTACTATGTATGTATTATCCTATAGAAATTCCATTTCTGTCCGTAGACTTAATCTATTGAATTAATTGGAATGATATAAAATACATGTGAAAGAACAAAAAATTTAATAAGCTGTCTCTGCAATTTTATATTTCTAACGATTTAAGGTATCCGACTACGTACGGAGCCGTAATTTTGCAAAAGTGTACAAGCGAATATTTTTTAAAACTTTTAATGGCACTTAAATTAGAATAAACTTATAAAACTGTGTTAAAAATATTATTACAATCAACAATTATAGAAATACAATATTAAGGCAAAAAATGAACTAAAAATTTTTTTCATAATCTTTTATGAACCTGAAAAATGAATATTTTTTCAAAACATGCTCTTTTTATGAGAAATTCTTCTATAAAAATTATATTTTGCTTATATACAGATAAGACTTCTCCAGGGGGCCTGAACTACGACTTTTAAGAAAGTCACATTATTTTAGGAGTTACTGCCAATTTTAAAATAATTATCAGTGTTTTTCTGTTAAAATTTCTCTACTCTGATGTATTAAAATATGGATAAATCCACTTCTAAATTATATATTTCAAAAATCCTAGTACAGGTTCTGGAAAGAAGTCTGAGCTATATATAGGGAAAATATTATTATTACATAAGCATTTTCCACAGAAGAAGAATATTTTGAAAATAAATAATTCTATGATCATTTTTTGCCAAAATACTCCATTTAAATCAATTTTAATTGTAATAATATTCTTAAAACAATATCATCCATGTATTCTAATCTAAGTGGTAGTCAGATACTCTAAAAATGTTTAGTTTAAAAATCTAATTTTAGATTTACAGAATATTATTATTTCTAAAAATAATGAACTATGTTTTCTGGATTTCTTCTATTCCAGAAAAACTAGCATATTCGAAGGAAATAGGGGCAAACAAAATGTCTTGACCGAAACACTTGTTGTAACCCAGAGGTTGCCTTTGTAAGATGGTTTGACGTAGAAGTAGACATTGCCTTTAAAAATAATTACATTTATTTTACATTTAACAATTTATGAGCAGTTTAAAATTTATTCGTTAACTCTGGGACAATCTTACTCTAAACTTTTTGATAGAACTTATAAGATTATTTGAAATGACCGCTTGTGGTTCTATTGACAACTCCTTCTACATAAAAAGCAACAACTCGGTACAAATTGACTTCTATATTATTTCCACAGCTCTGAGTGAATGTTAAAAATACTATTTGCTTCAGTACGCACGACTTACTATTCACAAATCTCTTCCACTATTAACTTTTCACGATTCCAGGAGTAACCTCATACACTCAATTCCAAGGTTTACATAGCATTTACATTAGCATAAAATCTAGTCATCTTTATGGAAAGAGGTTTTTAAACTAAAATCATAGTTAAAGAATAGTTTCCACTGGGGGATCAGTAGAAGACCCACGGATGGAACCCGTCACAAACTTTGCATTCTTTGAATCATATTTGCTTGTTTTTTTCTCATTATTTTCAATCGTAAATAAATCTTTCTGTTACAGCCGGTTAGATATAGTCATGCTTCATCAAGGTTTATAATGCATTTAAATTTATCTCATGATAAATGGAAATATAGTTTTCGTGTTGAGCTGTACACAATGCCTTGTATTGTGCCATTTGCTTCTGCAAAGTATTGGAATATTTAGTTTTGTTTAATGTAACTTATCATTACGTTGCTTAAAATAGATTTTTTTTATTGTATCATGTTGCCTTAGATTTTACTTTAAAAACACTTGAGAGATTATGTACAATTCCTGCATTTATTTATAGTCTTTGTCGTAGTCTATCACTACCTCTAAGATTATTAACTCCCCTTCTCGTATTATCTAAATCTGAATGTGTTGAATTCATAATAGATTACTACTTATTCAATAAATCAATCTTATTTATTAACTTTTCTTAATTGAGAAATTACACAAATACTATTCAAATTTTAAGAACAATAAAACACAGTGGAGTATGAGAAGAATTCAATTATGAACGACGGAATCTTAACTGAATCTACGGCAGTCGACGCGTACAATTAAGCTACACACTTATATTTAATTTGGGAAATTAAATTAACCTGATACCTTTTCTTATGGCAGGTTCTTCTAATTACTTCTTCTATATCTGGATTGCTTTAATGAGCGGCTTCAATCTCAGCTATCTCTCAGTTCTATCCCGAACTGATTTTATGTATACTTTTCAATAGACTTTATTCCCGACGACTATATTTCCACTAGAAAAACTACTCTCTCAATTCATTCTCTCTTCATTTCATTTCCCTCTCATTTCATTTTCGAACTCGCTAAACCCGAACTTATATAAAATATCTCATTTGTATAAATCACGCTTTAGGCTCTCGGTGGAGATTGGTTGAAATAAATAAAATATAGAATATTTGAGAAGGTTAGTGAAACGCGTAAGCACCCGTCACATCTTCTTCTGAACAGAAGTACTTACTGCCGAATATTTTCAATCTCATTAACACTACCGTTAATTTGCCCTTAAAATATTTTATTCCATGCCTTTCACAAGAATTTTTAAATTAAAAAATAAGAATTTTTGGTGATTTTTGCCGATAGAAGTGAAAACTTAGAACTTTTAGTATTAAAATTTGAAATTTCATATTGTTTAAATTAAAAATATCAACTTCAATCTGGTTTTCACATCTATTGACAATCCGAGCAACGATTAAATGCATGTGTTTATATGGCTTTTTTATTATTTAAATATATTACGGGCTGCACAAGATCATGACAAAATATAAATACAATTCAATTGAAATCAAAATTAATATACAATCATATTATTTATGGATATTATTTGTATTTACTTAAATTTCAATGTAATTGATTTTTAACATTATTTTAATTGTTTGCATCATTGTCATCATTAATTTCAACAATACTTGGACTTTTTGTACTTTCAATTATTTCATTTTGTTCCAAAAATAGATACAATGGGCTTATGGTAACTAAAGTAAGAAAGGAACAAGTTTGATTCAAATTTATCTATGTATCATGTAAAAACCGCATTGATCGTTGTTTTATACTTTGTAGTACTGAGTTTTCGATCATTAGACATAATTAAATTAAGTGTTTCGTTTAGAAATTCAATTAGTGGTAGATTTTTATCATCTGCAAAGTTAATATTGAAGTCTCCACTTAAAATCATGGGTACATTATCATATATTTTTTGCCAAATCTTTTTTCGAGTATTTCAGAACCATCTTTTATATAAATCATCAAATTTTCGAATAAAAATTGTTGAATCTGTCTCACAGATTTTTAAGGTGGAATATAAAAGGAAACCATTAATATGTATTGCCCATTCTCGGAATCGCAACGAGCAACGCATATTTCGCCTATATCAGAAACATTGACACCAATGCTTCTAGTAAATCTAGTATGTATGTCCATATGTGAAGTAATGAAGTGTGACGTATCTTGAGTATTGTGATAAATAGCTACGCCTGCTGCTGGAACTTCGGGTCTTTAATAACTTACAACAAATTTGAAATTCGGAATATTAAGTGGTTCTTCGTTTTTCATACGAATTTTTGACAAAAGCAGAAGATTTGACTTTTTACGATAGCATCATTTTTTAGGTAAGCTGCATGCGCATGCAAATTTTGACAATTGAATGAAAATATCGATAATCCTTTATTGTTGGAAATGAATTCTAGAAAAGTTTTGGTTACCGTTTGTAGTGTATTGTTTTGTAATCTTTTCAATTCTAACGTTAAATGCTCTCGATGATTTGTTGATATCTTATGATGTTTATTTGCATTAATAACCATATTTTAAACTTCAACACATTAATCTTGAATTATTATTAGATTTTATAAAATTTTTAATTTCAAAATACACGATAAAAATATGATTGAATAACTAGAAATCTGTTTTACCACAGTAGTAAGAAAACGTCTAAGCTACTGTGAAATACTAATTCGGATTGCGTGATGCATTGCAGAGGTTAAATATTAGAAAATAAATAATGCAAAATTTTAAAACGCCAGAATAAATACGAGTTTTTGAAATAATTTTCTGTTATTTATTTTTTTATCTTAAAAAAATTAGTATATTGATTTAGTACTCACTATTATACCGCACAATGATTCTTCAATTAAACGATTCAAATAATAATCAAACAAAAACACTATTTCAACAGTGCTCAGAAAAACACATTGAACTTTTCCCCAAATCCATTCAATTTCACTTATAAGATATACACAGCACTATACGTCAGCTGTATAGCTACAGATACACTGCTAAAAGCATTTCGGTGACGCGAACGCATGATATTTCCCCCATCAATAAAGTTCCTAAGACGAACAGCACACTGCACATGCGCCAGTCAGAGCATGTCGGTGACGCGATCCCATTAGATTTTTCCCTAACAAAAAGTGCCCAACGCCGCTAAAGAAGTTTTCACTTCAAAAATAAGAATTTTTGTTCTCAATAATTGCAAAAACGTATTCTTACAGCTACAGAATATTTATATCCACCATATTAAAAGAGCACATTCCAGAGGCTCAGATGTGATAAATTAATTTTCAAATAATAAGCTGATATTTATAAATCTTTAATGAAAAATATATTTTTCTTAAAACAAAAATATTTATCAAAATTCTTCTAAAACTTTTCAATATATATATATATCCTCTGATGTTCCACCCAAAATCTACGAACATTAAGTGCGGTTTCTTTTTTCTGCCATTTAACATTATTAAAATGACAAAGGTTTTTTTGAGAAATCAGAAAAATTCAGTTAGAAAAGGCCTTTCAACATTTTGAAACGTCTATGTGGAAATAATTTATTCTCTTAAAATTATGGCTCCCTTTAAATTATCTCTAATTTAATGAGGTTAGAAACAACTCCACGTTCTCTCGAATCAATGGTTACAGAATTGGGGAGGTGGGCATTTTAAGAATTTTCACTAAATAGTTAAGTTAATTGCGTTGATTTGTTCGCAATCACGCTGTTAATACGTTATTTGAATTTATTCTTTCTTAAATATTGGTTCTCTTGAATACTTTTAAAAGTCAGTGATTATAATTGTGATTATTGTTCTCATTGTAAGTAGAGTTTTAAAAAGGCTTTGCTTGCTTTGAAATTATATTCGAGTTGCATAAATTCTTTAATCTTTTTTATTTGGATGAAAAAATGTGCGTATGTTTTTGAATCCAGAATAGCTTTATAAAAAAGTTCATTCTATGATACACTTTTCCAGTTTTCTTCTCTAATATATATGAACTTAGTCTAATACAAAAAATTATATTCACACATGCATATACACTTGCCTCCGAAAGTCTGCGTACAGGTGATCATCTTTTATATTCATGTAAAAATCGCTAATTAAATGAAGTCTTTCTGAATCAGCACTATTTATGTATTTTTGATTCATCTAATGTCTTTAATTCAAATAGTATAAGCAACAATCACCTGAATATTACATAAAATAATACAAATATTTATAACTTCAGAATGACACAAATCGTGTGCGCCAAAATTCTGCGTACACTTGAAAAAACCTATAGAATAATGAATTGTAACTAAAACTTAATACTTTTTAAGCTATTCCGAACTTTCTATAACTCTTTCATAATATTTGGCAGGCATTTAAGTAGCTTACTTGTCTCATCTGTGGATATTTTGTTCCATTCTTCTACTATGGCAGATTTAAGCATTTTCTTGAATGTTATTACGTTTTCCTCGATTATTCACTCGAGTAAATCCCATAAATGTTGTATTGTGCTTAGGTCTGGGGACTAGGATGGCCTACGGGATTGGTTTGGGACATGTCAGAACAGCCACGGCTTTACAATGGGAGTCATTTGCTCGGTACCTTTGGGCCGCTGAAAGTAAAAATCATCACTCTCCACAAATTTATCGGCACTTTCCCTGATATTTTACTTCAGTAAGTTAAAGTAATCAATTTTGTACATTGTTGATTCAATAAATTCCAGATTACTTGCTGAAAGGCTTCCAATGCACCCCCAAACATTTTGCCTCCTTCGCCATGTTTGATAGTCGAAAAAGGATTCTCTTTCTTAAGATCTGTCCAGGAATTTTTGCAGGCATATTTTTGTTGTTTTTGATGCCAAATTATAAAAAAATATTTTCAATCGAATATATTTCATATATGTGTCTTATTTAGATGTTTTTTGGCAAAGGTCATTCTCTTAGCTCTTTTCACTCGAGAGATGAATGGTTTCTTGAGTGCAACCCAGTCATGATAGTCACCTTTTTCAGTTCGCTTCGAATTGTGGTTTAAGTCAAATTTTTTTGCAAGGTATCAGCTACACTTTTAGCTATCTGTGAAGCTTATAGTCTTAGATTTATTTTTGTAGAGAGTATTACAAAGAAAGATTCTCGAGGTAACACTGCATACGGGCAGCCGGATCTTGGTGTGGACGTTCAAATTTTAGTTGATTTGTA
This sequence comes from Trichonephila clavata, assembly GCA_019973975.1. Classification (NCBI taxonomy): domain Eukaryota; kingdom Metazoa; phylum Arthropoda; class Arachnida; order Araneae; family Nephilidae; genus Trichonephila; species Trichonephila clavata. The sequence continues at coordinate 4,434 of BMAO01009027.1, read as the reverse complement.
GTTTATGAACTTTTTTTGAATCAATGAATGTCTCCTATTAACAGTTTCAGCAATTTCTGTAAAAACGTCCCCCTTTTCTGAAAATTTCTGATGATTTTTCTTTCAGTAATATATCGATCTCAATTCTGTTGCCTGCCATGGAACCACAAAAATTTTCATATCTCAAATCCTAAATAAATCGTAAAATAAGCTTATAATTACTTAAAAACATGATTTACTGAAATTATTTTACAATGAAAGGTCTTTAAAAGCTCTATTTTGTAAGTGTACGCAGACTTTTGGTGCGGATGGTTGGTGATTATTTGATGGTCATTCTTGTTTTTTTATGTTAAGGTGATATTTGTTGCTGCTGCTTGAAAAAGGAAATTTTGTAGAATCCCTGACAGCTATCTTGATTTTCTAAAGCTAGATTTTAATAGTAATTAAAGAATAAACACGTAAGAGAATTGCCTGTACGCAGACTTTCGGAGGCAAGTGTATGGAAAATAATTCACAATTTAGCTCAGAAAATGAGCTTTTGAACAAAATTTTAAAAAAATTGCAAGATGTAGGAATAATATGATTAGTTATTTTTAGTTTAAATTATTTTTTTAAGTTTTATTAGTTAGAAAATTCCAAACTTAATTTTAAAAAAATCTAAGTTTGTTTTTGCTAAATTACAAAAAATGTGTTATTTTTTATAGATTTTTAATAAACATTTAAAATTGATAGGTTTTATGATTCAGTACTAGAATGATATTTGCATTAGAAAATGTCTCAATTTATCTCCTTATACTGACATATACACTAGTGTGCAAAAATTAAGGACGAAGTCGAAAAATTAGCATATCAGCTGAACGAAGAGGCAGAGCGGACAGAAAGACCAATCAGGAGATTAAGTGAGGTGATCTACGGTAGCACGTGCGCAGATATGCAGGTAGACGTAATCGGGCAGTGTCTGAGTAGTAAAGCATGTTGTCGGTGTAAGATTAGTATTTCTGGCAAAGAGATTGCACACCGTATAGCAGTTAAAATCACACCGAGTTGCTGCCTCAGCGAGAAATGGCGAATAATCAATCTGTTAGACGACATCTGGATACTTTTACCCGAGGTCGAATCATTGGGAAGTTGGAGGAAGGTCGCAGTGGGACAAGTGTGGCTGCAGAGTTCGGAATTGCTCACAGCATCGTTTCACGACTTTGGAGACAATTTCAAACTACAGGAACAGCTATCCGGGGGTTCAGTAGTGGTCGTCCACGAGGAACCACACCCACAGATGACCGGTATATTGCCTTACAGGCCAGAAGAAACAGGCGGCAGACAGCGGGAGAAATCGCTAGACACACGACACAGGTGACTGGACGACCGATATCGCGTTTTACAGTAGCCAGAAGACTGCACGGTGGTGGTCTGTTTGCACGACGCCCTGTACGGTGTGTACCTCTAACGCCTGCCCATCGGAGAAGGCGTTCTCTGTGGTGCCGGGAATACCGGAATTGGAGAGACAATGAATGGGGACGAGTACTCTTTACAGATGAGAGTAGATTCAGTCTGAGAAGCGATTCTCATCGCATACTCATCTGGAGAGAGCGGGGAAGCCGCAATCATCCCTCGAACATCATTGAAAGGGACAGGTATGGAGGTGGCGGTGTTCTCGTTTGGGGAGGCATCATGCTTAGTAGTCGTACAGACCTTCACATCTTCGACGCAGTTTCAGTCAACGGGACCCGTAATTGTAACGAGGTTCTTCTTCCACATGTGCGTCTTTTTAGAGGCGCTATGGGTCCGCAGTTCCTTTTCATGGACGACAATGCACCATGTCATCGCACAGTAGCTGCCGAACAGCTCTTAGAGAGTGAGGATATTGAACGTATGGATTGGCCGCCACGATCTCCGGATCTCAATCCCATCGATCATTTATGGGATTTTCTAGGCAGACGCTTGGCAGCTCATACCTTACCACCAGTAACGATTCCAGAGCTTCGATTGGCGCTGCAAGACGAATGGGCAGCAATGCCTCAACAACTCATTGACACCCTCATTCTCAGCATGGGCAGACGCTGTGAAACCTGCCTAGCAGTCAGGGGAGATCATATCCCCTACTAAAGACCGGATATTTCTTGCTGGACACCCATCACAGGGATGTTTCGGCCTTCAGTCGCATTGCGCTCCATGCTACTTTTTCAATAAAGCTTCTTTTTATCCCTCTGATTTCTCTTTTAGTAATTTGCTTACATTACTCATGTCCTTACGTATTGGGGATCTTACGGTATTAAATGTGTTGATTTGGAATGCTTTTGTACAAAGTTATATTGAAAAAACCGTCTCGTCCTTAATTTTTGCACACCAGTGTACATTTTAACAAACAAAACAATACATTTGTACGTTGCAAATATCCAGCAACAAATAAAATGAAATTAGAATACAGATAAGGTTTTGTGTATGAGATTGCATAATAAGCAGTTAAGTTTAAAAAACTAAAAATCGCAACTTATATAAGCTTTCTAAAGTAACCGAATGGCTTTTTCTGCAGAGTTTAAAAGAAAAAAAAATAATATGATGCTATTAATTTATTTCACAGCACTGAGAAAATATGTAAAGAAATTGCACACCATCCACAAATAAATTAAAACTAAACACATTAAAAGTAACATCTTTCAGCAAAAACAAGTATTAGCTCAGAACTACGTAAAGTAAGAAGAAATGTTTCCAAGAGTTTTTGATGTTTTTTACAGCGATCCCTGTTTGTATTAGATTGGGCTGAACAATAACGTGGTCTATGGTATTTTAAAAAAGAAAAGTATTATATTTAATTGGACCATTTGTTTTAAATTGCTTTCTAATTAAAAACCAAAATTAAATTAAAAACAAACATTGGATGAATAGTTAATTCTGAAATCTTCTAATACACAAACCAATGTAGCAAGAAATAAATATAAACACATTCGTATTTTGAAATTTCTAAGCGATTTTTAGTTATTGTTTAAAATATGTTACAAATTAAATGAAAAATCAAACAATCAAAGAAGAATCTTTGTGCCTTCTACGAACATTTAGATCCTTCTTGTATAATGATAAAGGCCGCAACCACATACATTTAAAGAAAAATTCGATATCCACACATGGTGTTATACTTTAGAAATTAAAAAATTCCATTTTTTCTTGAACACTTCAATAAAATAACACTACTGACATGTATGTCTAGTGCAGGAATTGACCTCAGTAACAAAATCATGAGTTCGAGTCTTGATGTCACTGAAGACCCACTAAAAAGGGTCGCGGAAAGGGCTGATTCACATTAAATCTATAGAGGTTCAAAGTATTTATCTTGGCGTGGTGTGAAAGTTTAGAGAGTGTGTTTTCAGGTTGGTAACATCCTAGTCACTTGAATGAGTTTGAAATTGATGTGATCCGTGGCCGATGGAACTCGCGTTGCATTATTGTACGAAAATATTTAAGCGAAGCGAGGTTTACATTATATGCATGGCAACACTTGCTTGACCAAGAGTTCAAAATTTTGAGGTCTATCGCATTACTTTACATCATTAGGAGAAAATAATTAGGAAAAAATTTGATTGTTAAGGAAAAAAAATCAGAGTTAAATCAATTATTACTGGAATATTTAATGTACTCTTTCTCTACCAGAAACGATATCTGACATTAGGAAATGAACTTTTAATAAATCGATTTAAGGTTCTTGTGGTAAGATTGAAATAAAAAAATCTTTGATGTAATATTTATACAAGTTTTTGCTTCTAACTTTCATATATGCAATATGTAAAACAGGTTGTTGGCTCACATTACCACAAAAAGCAAACTATTTATTTTTCTTAATACATTTTAAAACTTTATCAAGTGATTTTAAAATGCTATTCTCCCAGAAATACCATAAAATCCGATGTATAGCGTGCACCGGCGTATAACACGCAGCGATACTTTTAAGCTGCATTTTTTTATTTTTAGGAATATTCGCCTTATAATACGCACCTCCTTTATACAAGGAATCTTGAAATATACGTGTGCAGGGTTTTTATGTTTTGAAGTCCTTTATTCAAGATGTTATCCCAAAACCTTAGAAAAAAATATATACTTCCAGAACTATACAACATTTTAAGTTTTCACATTGAATATCATTTCTTTTCACTAAACATATTTTGATACATGTAGAAGTCAAACTTTTTTTAAAGTCATTTTTTTAAAATTTCGTAGGCTCTCATTTTCATACTCATTTCATACACCCACCCGCAAATTTCAATCTTATTTTTTGTGTTAAAAGTGCGCGCGTTATACGCCGGATTTTACGGTATTTGACGCACACACATGGCTCTAGATTTACATATATGTTTATATATGTATAATAAAAACTAGCGTATGAGTTTTGTGATGAAAGATTGAAATACATAAATTAATTCTTTATAAATGAATGCATGCTAAAAATTTCTTAAAAACGTGTAA
>BMAO01009026.1:0-110279 GCA_019973975.1 Trichonephila clavata | reverse complement strand
TATCATTAAAAAATTTACTGAATATTGAAAGTATTTTAATTAATAATGTATTACAAATAGCTAACTATGGTAAGAAGGGGATTATTATCCATCACTTTGTCGTAGTCTATCACTACCTCTAAGATTATTAACTCCCCTTCGTGTATTAACTAAATCTGAATGTGTTGAATTCATAATAAATTACTATTTATTTAATAAATCAATCTTATTTATTAACTTTTCTTAATTGAGAAATTACACAAATACTATTCAAATTTTAAGAACAATAAAACACAGTGGAGTATGAGAAGAATTCAATAATTATGAACGACGGAATCTTAACTGAATCTACGGCGGTCAACGCGTACAACTAAGCTACACACTTATACTTAAATTGTGAAATTAAACTCTAACCTGATACATTTTGTTATGGCAGGTTCTTCTAACTACTTCTTCAATATCTGGATTAATTTAATGAGCGGCTTCAATCTCAGCTATTTCTCAGTTCTATCCCGAACTGATTTTATGTATACTTTTCAATAGACTTTACTCCCGACGACTATATTTCCACTAGAAAAACTACTCGCTCAATTCATTCCTCTCTTCATTTCATTTCTCCCTTTCATTTCCTTTTCGAACTCGCTAAACCCGAACATATAAAATATCTCATTTGTATAAATCACACTTTTGGCTCTCGGTGGAGATTGGTTGAAATAAATAAAATATAGAATATTTGAGAAGGTTAGTGAAACGCGTAAGCACCCGTCACAACTTATCACTGGGTAAATACTTTAAATTCATTTTATAAATATTAAAAATCCTTACGCACACATTTTAAATTTTAAAAAAATTCCTTTTACATTCTTGAGTAACTTATTATTTATTATATAAGACGTTTTATACCAAATCGAAAATGATTTTACAATCGATTTACCTAAAGATCAACGGAAATTTGAGAGAGAGAGAGAGAAGCATACATATTCAATTAGGAACAGCGTAGAAATCACAAAAATTGTGAAGGACAAGACAATTTTTGCAGTACAAAATTCCATTGACATTTTTAACTCCATATACTCTCATGGACAAAAAATTAGCGCACCAAGGAGGAGTCGTGAAAATGAAGCGAAATTTTGCATAAGTAATGACTACTTTGATATATGCAAATGATTAGAAAATCAAAGAAAAAGGATAATTTATTTAGGGGAAAAAGATAAAAAAGGAGGATCTAATACCATGTTGAACCCCCTCTAGCGCAAATGGACGATGCGGTACGATCGGGCATTGAGGCATGCAAGTTCTGCACGATGTCTTGAGACATTTCGTTCCATATTTGCTGTACCCTTGCCTCTAGTTCGTTCAAACTTGTGGGATACCCAACTCGCCGTCCCAAATGATCCCAGATATGCTCAATTTGAGACAAATCTGGGGATTTGGGCAGGCCAAGGAAGGGTAGTAACAGTGTGGAGTAGGGTTTGCAGACCCGAGATCCCAAGATACCGGGGGGTTTTCCAATCCCGGGATTAAAATAGCTAATCCTGGGATTTAATTTTTGTCTGAATTATATATTGAAATTTTTTTCAAAGTATTGTGAATCTGGTCTTACATTTAATGTAACTTATTTACTTTTTTTGTACTGAATACGTTTAATGTCAGTTTTCTTACGTGTTGAACTTTGAAGTGTTCGAGGCTGGTGTGTATGTTAAACCGTGAAATTTGATATGTTTTCTCTTATTTTTATTCTGTTACTTTCTCCCCATCGCGAGTGGGGTCAGAAAGTGGACATTTCTCCCACCCTCAGGATGTCCAGTGTCCGGTAACTTGGACAGAGGCAATTAGAATTTTTGGAAGACATTTAGTAAGGTTTTCAGTCTTGGAGTTCCGAAACTCCGGGATTCCGGGTTTTTTTACGAATCCGGAAATCCCGAGTTTAAAATAACTAATTCCCGGATTTAATTTTAGTCTAAATTATATTTAAAAAAATTTCTCATAAAAATTCTTCTAAGAATTTAATTTTTCAAAAATGTATATTTATATTATGTACATAGAATTTTTTTTGTGCAATTATAAATGCTATAGGTAAAAAAATATCTTTATGCACAGCTCTCTTTTCTCATATGCGAGAACGTCACACAGATCTAAGTGGCTCACTGCAATGCTTACGCAATAAAATAAGCAACATCTCAAGAATAGATTTTGTCACAGTTCCTTCTTCAATTAAATGCCGTTAATTACCAGCGGACCTGCTTGTAAGACTTGAAACACTTCAAATCCCATTGCATTACAAACAGCTCATGCAACTGGATCTTCAATTTCAAATGAGGTAATACTTGAAATTGATTCACATTCTGATTCAATAACTGGATCAATTTATATTAAAGAAAAATCCATTAAGTATAGCAGAAGAACTAAATTCAGTTATCAAATAGGTATATGCACCAAAGCAGTCTGTAAGATTTGAGACATTGTCATCAAAAATTCAAAAAGAATCCAGTTTGAAAATGGAGGGAGACGTGGTCACTACCTGAAAAGAACATACTACTATTTAATGACGATAATACCTACAAGTAGAGAATCTGAACGTGCCTTTTCTTCGGCTTGTAACAAAAATAAGAAGCCGTTTCAACAATGAAAAGCTGGAGAAGCTGTCTTTTTATAAGCTTATTTACAAAAACACAAGAATTGAAGAAATGCTTTTTTTTTAAATTTCATTATGTACTATTTTTTGTTTTTATTATGAACTAATTTTTTTTATTTGTTTCATTAAAATGATATTAAATAAATTTTTAATTACATTTTAAATTTTATTATGCAATTTGAACTATGCTAATATATAAGTATTTTTAATAAATAGTCCAATCTTAATCCCGGGACCAACCCCGGGTTTTGGATAATATAATCCCGAAATCCCATGATTAATAATATGACACTGGATTGCAAGCCCTAGTGCGGAGACAGTATTGTGACACCCTTGCCGTGTGAGGCTGAGCATTGTTTTGTTGAAAAATGGCTCCTGGGAGCCGTTGCATGAGTGGCACCACATGTGGTTGCAGGATGTCATGGACATACCGCTGGATTGTAATGGTGCCATGGATCAATACTAGGGGTGAACGTGTATTGTAGGCAATGGCCCCCATACCATCACACCAGCGGTGGGAGCGGTGTATCGCTGTAAAGCAAAGCAGGATTGAGACGTTCACCACGGGGTCTCCATTCACGAACACGATTGTCATCACTGCTGAGATTGAATCTGGATTCGTCGCTAAAGACGACCTGGTTCCATTCCACTGCAGTCCAGTTTCCTCGTGCGCGGTATCATTCTAAACGAAGGCGTCGAGGATTGGTAGTCAAAGGCAGCACACGTAATGGGCGCAGTGATTCCAAATGTCCTTCAGCCAAGCGCCTTCGTATGGTTCGAGAAGACACAGGGGCCCCAAGTGAAGGAGGTACCTGTGCCTGAATGGAGCCCGACGAAGCAGTTGGCTGTACGCGTGCCTTTTTTACGACGTGGCGGTCTTCTCGATGACTGGTCTGTCGAGTGCGTCCTGAGCCTGGTCTTTGTGTAAATGACATCTCTCGGATCTACTGGTCCCAACACCACCTCACAATAGAATCAGAGCTGCCTAATTGACGAGTTACTCGCCTAGCTGACCACCCAGCTTCCATCATGCCAATGATTCTCCCCATCTCAAACTGCGACAGCTGTTCATATTGTCTTTGAAAATGGCGTAATAGCATGTCTACCTCAGCTTTTCCTTTGTAAGCGATTGAGCACACTCAAATAAGCTTTAGTTATCTGTTTTATACTCCACGGAGAACGACGTTAAACGCCTTTTGCCTGCTATACGTAATGCGCAATCACGCTGCATTTCTAATCATTTGTATATCCCCGACATGTACCTTCATGCCAAGTTTCGTAACAATCCCGTAATTTTTTCTTGGTGCGTTATTTTTTTTTTGTCCATGAGTGTATATTGATTAAATGGTTAGATTATGATCATATTTCTTATGCTTATATGTGATAGATACATTTAAATAACACAATAAAATTGGAAAAATGTAATATGCTTGTTAAACATGTTTCCCAAGAAAAAAAGTCCATTTCTTTCATTTCAAATTTCTATAAGAAAATTAGGGACTTGCCTTAGGGTGATCCTGGGAATAACTGCTTGGCAAAATTATGTTTACATTTTTTAAGTATACAAAACTATTAATGAACCCTACTTTGTTTACCGTCGCAAAATAATTGTTTACTTTTCGAAAAAATGGTAAATTTAAACCAAGTATTATATTTCATCCTGACCAACTTATCTTGTGAAAAACTGATTATAACTCGGACAAAAAATTGAATTTTCGGAGTTGGATTTACAGTAATTTGATAAAAAAAAGATTGTAGCAATAATCATTATAAAAGGGATGGACTACTCTTATATTCCGTATAATTAAATTACTTTTAGGAGTATAACAACTGTCCTATATTAATAGAAATATTACACTTTTTTTATTTTATTTTTTTTACTTCGAAACAATAATTAAGCTTCTCACTAAAAAGGTAAATTCACCAATATTGTGCATTTGTGTTTATTTTCTTGTTTGTACAAAACAATAAAAAATACAATAGAGCTTTCAATAGTTTTAATATTGAATAACTGTACTAAGAAAAACACTCTTAATCGATAATTATTCACGCACATAATAATTAAATATTGTAAAGTAACGATCAATCTACGTATATTAAGTACATTGAGTAAGCTAATGATTGATGCATTTAGTAAGTAATGAGCTATTAATACATTGAATAAGTAATGAGGCTATTCATACATTGAGCAAGTTAATAATGTTGGATAAACTTTTACTTTAAAAATATTACGGAAAAACCAAATTAATTAAAGCAAATGTGTTGTGCATGTCATTAGGTAAAAATACGTTGTTACGTCGAAAGTAATCAAGGACTGCTCATCATCATCTCTCTTTTCTCCACTATAATTTATTTCTTCTTTCCGCTTTATATTTTAATTTCGCGAAATCCTTCATTTTTTCAAGGGTTTTCTAAATGCAGATATTATTTCTGAAGATTCATTTTTATCGCAAGTATTTCATTTTTTTATTCATTACGCTTTTATCATTTTTCTTTTATTCTATATGTCATGTCCGACTCAAAATTACTTTGGCATAATTGAAGTTGCAAGTGGATATCGGAAAGGAACGCGTGTCGTGGATCTACTCTTACTTTCTCTCGTTTACTGACGTTACAAAGAGAAAAACACAAAAGGAAGCATCATACTGACGTCCAATTAGTATTTTTTTCCCATTATTCCTTTTTCACTTGATGCATCTTAAGTTTTTAAATCGCAAAAGAAATAAAAAAGCAAAAAGGATAATGCAGACAAAATACAACCATCTGGTTCGCACAGTATTGAACAAGACATTTTAATGAGTGAAGGATTGGAGATTTCGTTGCTATATCTCTTTTTATTCTGCCATTTTTCTACACTTCTTCTCTTGGCTTTAGTCTTTTATTCTTTAATAAAACAAGCTGAAAGTCTTAGATGATGGTAATTCTTTTTTGTATTTTGTTAGAAATTGACACATTTGCTGAAGGCAGAAATGATGAGACACGCAGTCATGAAGATGCATTGAAAGTTTCTAAAGATGATTAACGATGAAGTCAGCTGTTGCAAAGAACAGTTTTCTTGTAGTATGTAAGTTGTGTGTTTCAACAGTTTTTAATATAAATATCTTTTTAGTTTTTAGTTTTTTTAATATTGTATATCATTTGTCTTCGTACTTAAGAACTTTCGAACATTATATAAATATAATAAATGGAACAACTTTTTAAATATTACTGTAGTTGGTTTTCTTTTAAAAAGTACATTAAAGTTCTAGTATTTTACACGAAATTTTTCATTGCTTATCCTTATTCCATCTGAATATTTTCCCTGTGAACAAAATTATTTGTACTTCAAACATCAATGAAACAAATTTTTCATAACATGTTAAACAATACCCATTACATTAAAATGTTCACTCAATATTTATTGTTTTAAATATCCTCAAAATCTGCTTGTACATTCCGTACATACAAGTAGATTTTGAGAATGACGACATATATATATATATATATGTGTGTGCGTGCGTGCGCATGTGCGTGTGTGTGTGGATATATGAGAATAATTAATTTTTAGCCTAAACAAAATTCTAGTTTACATTTAACATTTTTTTCCCCATTGTTCATATTCGAGTGTAAAGTTAAACAGCTAAAATGACGTTTAGTATTTTTGGAAGTAAATATACAATCCAATTAAAAATCGAAACAGTTGGTATTGGGTTTTCTCTCTGTGAAGATGTAATGGCTGTTGTCTTAACCAACGAATAAAAAAGTTTGTCTTCCCGAAAGCTTAAATGATTATACTTCGAATCATCATCATCATATATATATACATCTTTTAAAAGTTAAATTTTTCATTTAAAAGTATTCGTAAAATTAGAACCAAAATAATAACAAAAAAAAGGAAAAAAGAATCAGAAAAATTAAGCGCAAAGATTTGCAAAAAATAGTTTTAGCCCCCAAGTGGTACATATACAATTAGTAGCCACTTTTTTATGACTAACAATTTTGTGCAAATAAGCTATTGCGTCAAAGTACTACTGGCAGAGAGCTCGGTTATTATAAAAAAGAAAGCCGAGTTATCATTCTTGGGATTGTAGTTTAAGTTATTTGCTTAAGAATGAATGAGTGGCTGCGGTAGCTAAGTGGTCAAGGTATCGCACTCGTAGCTGGCGTGTCATGAGTTCGAGCTCAGTACCACTGAAGACCCACAGTATAGGGGGGGGTGATGCTCGTCAAATCTGTCTAGTGCTCAAACGTCCTCCCGCTGGTGTGGAGTGGTGGTTAGGAGAAGGGATGCCAGCTCAGCTGTCGTTCTCGTCACTTGACCATGGTTCAAAATAACGAGGTCCGTCGCCAAAAGCCTTCGTGTAGCTTAACAAAGTGACACTTTAATATTCTCTCTCACTTGAGAATTAATGGGGGGAAACATGTTTGGATGGATTTCAAATGCGCAAAGATAGTAGGAGATCAAATGTCTACAGCAAATGGTTAATGTATTTGTATGCTGTTCACAAGGAGCTGTAGTGAAGGCATATCAAAATTGGAATATCAGGCAAAAAATCCGGGTTTGAACCGGTAACTTGTGATTCCACTAAGTAGTGAATTATGAAGCGGACATATAATTTCCATAACTGTGACGGAAAATAGAATTATAAACGGTGCACACACAACAACTTGCAAAAAATATTAATCAAAAATCGTCTAAAAATAACGGATCACAATGATGTACTCAACTTGCATTGTGTGTAATATAGACTCTAAATGAATATAAATTCTATACCATTTACGTCTGTAGCAAACAAAATAAAAGTCACAAATTTGAGAGTGTTCAACGACACAAGGATTGGATGTAGACAACTGAATAGAAATTAATAAAGTCTAATGATAATGAACATGTTTTCAATGCTGATTCGGGTCCTTTATTTCATATACCTTAAAATGTCTCAATAAGACATCATACCTAAGTATCATAAATGACCAAGAACATCCTGTAATACTGAAGCCTTATCCCATTGACAATGAGTTAATTTAACAGATTAATGCGTCATGCCGTAATGCTGATATTATATAGGATTAGTTTGAGGAACATGAATTAGACTTACTTGTGAGACTTCACTTAGCTAAATTGCCTCCCTCCACAATACCCAGATCTCAATCTGATGCATCAATCTGTAGGATTTAGTTGAATGATGCCTCCAACACCAAAATCTACAACGCACACCATACAATGCAACACAATTAGAAAATGCAATTCAAGCATGGTTTCAGAAGTCATAAGCAATCAATCAACATATCGTAGAATCGATCCCCAGAAAAATTAAAATTGTAATAAAGGAGGAAAGAGTCATTCTGAATGAGTCACTGAATGAGTCATTCTGCACCATTATAATAAAATACATATTACTAGATTGCCCAAAGAAGTCATTTTGACTTCTTTTTAGTATCAATTAGAAAAACAATTACATATATAATGACACCATTTCTTAAAATTTTTTAGAATATATTTTTTTTCAAGTGAAGCAAGTTTTATTTTATTGTTAATATTTACTATTAACTTGTTATATGACTGTAAATAATATAAAAAATATTGAAAATCTGTTTTAAACAAATTTTTTATAAATATAACACATTAGTTATTCTTTCACAATTCAGTCATTTTGGCAATATAGGTATATACTAAGTTTCATTCTTTCTAGTGTTAATAAAATATTACTCTGTATATAATATATATGTATTAAATACTACGGATTAAATTTCCATAGTTTATTAATAGTATATTATTATAAATTTATTATTTTTCTTAGATAGTTATAGTTACCTCCAAATTCTAATTATAGATAAAATTACTTGTTCTCTTAGAATTTTTTTATAATTGAATTGAATTTATTATTTTTTATATCATATATAATCTTAGAGTCCCTAAGGTAATGGTAGTATGTTTTCAATTCTTAATTTATTATTTCTATTCTTTTCATACTTTTGCTAAGTGCTACTATTCAGCCATTCCTATGCTTTAAATTTGCATTTGGGTCCAGAATCTGGTAATAACTTGTTTATTGTACTCAGATTTAGCCCGGGCTCTGTATTTTTGAATGCAATTTTTAGGTAAGTTACCTTTTTCTTATAGTGGATTTAGATTTTCTATCCATTATTTTCAATAGGTATTTGCACGGTATTATTAACAGAAAGGGGGAAAGTTGGCTGGTCACAAAACATGTTCAACCACATTTTTATATAAACTATTTTATATATAAGATGTCCTAAGTCAGCAATGTTTAAAATACTATAGCATCCATATTTTTATAGTTTCTATATTTATCTCTATTACTTTAATTTGTCATATATATTTTAAAATCTGTTGTCTGGTTATCTTGCAATTTCAATTTTTTTTCAGTTTTGATTTATGTTTATTCATCTATATCTTGTAGAGAAATTTTGACTATATATATATATATATATATATATATATTATGTGGTCAATTGTCGTAAATCCAATTTAAAGCGAAACTATAAATAGATTTCTAAAAAGACAGTATAGATAAAAAATTGATGGCCACAGCAATACAATTTGGAAGATTAAACGTAGTCTTGAGATCAGCTGACCGTTCCTTTTATTCGCCGATACCAAAGGTTGATAGGAAGAGAAAATAGAGTAAGCATGCTATTATCTAACAGTACTACATGTTTAACTTAGTTTATAGTTTTGGGGCTAAACTTTCCTTGATTAAAATACTATTTTATAACTTCCACAACTTAATACCATGGAATAAACATTAATCTCAATATCAAAGACAGGAAAACCAAAATTCTAAGTAAATACAGATTTTAAAGTGAAGAAACCTGTATAGAAATATGTGAAGATTCCTTCATATTCCGCCAAATTCAAAACAGGATCAAATTTATGGAAAAATTACTAAACATTCTTTAATAAGAATAAATGTATAAGAAAACATAAGAAATTTTTTAAAAAGAATAACTATTTTATTTGAAAAAAAAAGTTTAACACTAATTAATTAAGAACAAATAAAATAAACTGAAGCACGTGTGTATACTTTTCTCCAACATATAATTAATAAATAAATATATATGTAGTGTACTTTTTAAAATTATATATATATATATATATATAACAATGAGAAACAAAATTATACTTCCTATAAAGCTAAAAAAGAAATTGGATTTTAAGAAACATATCAAGAAAATAAATGGTGCAAAAGAACATTGTACTAAAATTGGATAAAAACAGACAAAACAAGAAACCGAGGTTAAGAGCTATTGAAATTGAAGGTATATATATATATAAAGCTTGGGGACACTTTTCCTTTTCAAGTATGATCAAATTTGGTAACAATAAGAGATGTTCGAAGACAAATCTAGAACATCTTGGGTGATTGTTTGAAGAAATAATTTCGGTAGTTTCTAAAATATACTTCCCATCTGTATAAAGACCCTTCTATGTTAATTGTTTCTTTTGAAATCATATACATTATATTTACTAAAAAATCGAAGAATAAAAAGGAGATTTACTTTGAAGGAACCAACTTGCTTACGAGGATTATCCCTATAAGCTTAAAAATACATTCAACCATATAACAGTACATTTCCTTTTGGAAATAACGAACATGACACAACGAACCAATAACATACACAAAAATAAAAAGAGTGTTCTCATTTATATTAGACAAAATAATAAAAAATTTACTTGTAATAAATAAAATCACAACGCAAAATCGCTCATATTATTTTTTTGCTGGAAGAAAAAAGAAAAACTGACTATAGTAAGCAACCATAACATTTTTATTAGGTTTTTAGAAGCCAGCAGAATGGCATATGGAACAAATTTGAATACGGTACTACACGTTTTTAATGGATTTTTGAAATCTTGCTGGATAAATATTCGGTGACAAATCTATTGTTAACGTATTGTAATATTATCGCTCTAAATTACGGAAATGTTGCAACTTTTTGGCCGAAAAATCAGTGAAGTACTGTTATTGAATTGCCTGGCATATTTACAATATTTACTGGGGAAAAACAGTTGAGTGGCACGTTGCCTTCATGTAAAGGGTAACCTGGATTTGTCGTCACGTAGCGATTAAGACTGGATATAGCTGTTTTTCTTTTTTTTTTCTGGAGCAAGAAAGGAAAATTTTGAGGATGATGAGTAGGTTCTGCTTTACATCATGACTCGGAAGCTGTTCCGCTTCTTGAAATATGATTTTCGTTACATTTAATTTTTCTACTTTGAATAAAATGTGAAACTCACTTTTTTTAAAAGAAGGATTATTTTGATAGCATCAGTTTCGTTGTTAAACATGCTTCGCAAGAACTGTTTTAGGTAATTTACAGAAACAAAAAGCGTAAAAAAGATAATTTTGTACCGATTAAAGAGATTTTTAATGTGAAAAAAGAGGCAGAAAATATGAAAAATTAATTTTGGGTACTAACGTATTAATGTCACAGCAACCAAAAATGTGTTACGTAAATAGCGCCACTTTCCACCAAAATCTGATTTTTAAAAAAAAAATAAAACACGTAAGAATTATTTTTTGTTGTTGGTATATTTTGCTGTTATGATATCATGGCACAATTTATGCGGCGCTTATTTAACTACATTGACGTTAATACTTAAGTACCTTTGTTTGTCTGAATGAGCAATGTTGTAGTAATGTAATTCCCAAAATTTGAATAGATTTCTTCACTACACTGTAACGTTCCTTAGACAATTAAAATCATTGTCAAGTTTCAAACTCATAAACTAAGTTTCAAACATACTATGTTTGAAACTGAGTTACCTTTGAAGCTCTTCTATAAAATCACATCAGTACGATATATGATTTTGAAATAATTAAATATTATGTGATTTATCTTCACGTTGTGAGTTCTTTTTTAGTTTTATCAAAGTAGTATGAATTACGAAAATTCCGGAACAAGTGTATCACAAACATAAATATTCCTTTGAAAGGATTCATTTAAAGCATATTCGTTAAATAAATATTACATCTAAAATTAATAGCAAATAAGTATTCTGAAACCCTGAGAAATACATAAGCTAGAAATTTACATTCGCAGAATTTATTCTACTCAAGATTGAAGAAATACTTTAATTACTTATTCGTCAAGGATGAAATCTAGATTCATTTTGAGTTTATATTGGTGAAAATATATACTTGATTAATTAAAATTCAAATAGTATTTCCTTATCACATTTATCTGACTTCTTGTTATCTTAGATAATGAATAAGGCTTAATTTAAATATAACATTCACCCTTGAAAGAATTGTCCGATTTATCGAAAAATAAATTTTTGCATCACGCAAACTCTTGCATTCATGCTAGTATTTAAATTTTTCATTAAGTGTGTTTTGTATTAAAATACATCAAATTTATTTCTTCGCATTTAAGTGAACATTAAGTATATTCCTTCACACAAACATAATTATAAATCAATTCTCATTTATACTTTCAAAATACCTTTGTAAAATAACTTTGATGTGACTTAAGTAAAATGTAGAAATTTATTTTAAAAGAAGCCAAAATAAATTAAATATGTAATTTTTAAAAATTTAATGAAATCAGTCCTTTGCAAACACATATATATTTCATTCAATAACCTCTGTATTTCAAATTATCATTCTTCAGAATGTCGCGAATGAATCCCAAATAAAAAATAACCAGCAAAAACAAGAAGTAAAAATAAATATTTTAAAAACTAAATGCTTTTGAACGTCTGTAAGAAGAAATACTGAAAAATTCCTACGAATCAAATATACAATATTTTTTATCCATACAATATTTTTTACACACACACACTATATAAAAATTTCTATAAAATTTCTAACGTCGGAAAATATAAAAATACATCTCAATTACATGGAATAAAAAGCAATATATTAAATATTTAAAAAATAATTATTTTAAGAACACTATGTGATGCAACACTATCAAAAGAATTCTAGGATAGAGTACAATGAAAAATCGTCTGCACGTATAATTTTGAAACAAAATTCTTCTTAAGAATCGGTTCAAAAATGATCTGTTCGCATAACTAGTCTGATGAGGGGAGCTCCTCTTATTTTTATTCGAAAAACCTGAAAAATGATCTTAAGAAGCAGACTATTCTCCTTTCAGAGAAGTCTTTAGAGGATCTATCGATTCGGTAGAGAACAAGGGAATAGAAGAGTATTCATGAATAGTTGAGGTTCACTGAAACAAGTTCTTTGGCTTTGTTTCTACCGCAAACGGCAGCGTCGACTTCTTACGTGGCTGGATAAAAAATTGATGACATACTCTCTACTTTCTGTCTCTCTTTGTCTAGATATATTTTTCTCTGCGTAAAGGTATGGAGAGAAAGAGAATAGAGTAATCATTTAAGTTCAGGAAGAAAAATTAATGTGCTGTACAGTTGATGATTCGTGGAAATGTTTTTGTGTAAAGCGTCGGGAGAATTTTAGTTTTTGATACGTTCTGTATGATTTAATGGAAAAAGTTAAATAAATTGGATTAGATAAGATAAAAGCATTAAAGTTCCCTTGAAAAATTTAGTAGAACTAGAATACGATAGATTCTAGTTCTACTAAATTTATTTATTTACCGCATATTTATTTATTTCTGTTCAAAATAATGATGAAAATGAAATTAAAATAGCCAATTATATTTTAGAAATAGTTAAGACTTTTGGGATTTTTTTGCATTCAAGAGAACTATTTTATATAATTACGAGATGTGTTTTTTATGTTTTATATATAATTCATCTTTTATCTATACTAATAAAAGAGAATGTGTGTTTGTGTGTTTCAGCTATTCCGGTGAAATTAAGCAGCCGAGAAGTGTGAAACTTGGCATGTAGAAGCTATGGGTCGTTATGCTATTAACCTCGAAGAGTTTTTTTTTTAAATTCGCTTTAGATTTTTTTAACTTTTTATTTAGTACAATTACCCATCTTGCAAGCCTAATGGAATTACAGCTACTTTTTTACTGTGCTGGCCACTTTTAAAGATATTTACTTTCAGAAAATGTTGCATTTCATTTTATACTAATGATTAATATTCGCTGCACTATTAGCATCAAGAAAGCGTCGTATACGGTAGAAAATGACATTCCATTCAAACTAATTGGGATTATCAGATTGCCAATATCGTGATTTAAGCTGGAATTTATGATGCTTACATATTAGCGTCATCACAGCAAAATTGGCGCCACGTGAATCGCTCCTTGATACCAAAACAACGGTTGATGGCGGTTGATATTAAAACAACAAAGATTCTTACGTGTTTTTATATGAAAAAAAATCAGTCAGATTTTGGTGGATATAGCGTGATTTGCTTTGTGCCAATTCGGCTGTGGTGATGCTAATACGTAAGAATGCAAAGGCTAGTATAAATTTTTATTTATATATAAGATTTTCTGACATGTTTTCTTTTTGTTAAACTGAACATTAGTGGTACTATCAATCTACGGTAGTACTTAGGCTATGTATAGCGTAAAACTAAGTCATCATCTGAATATCAGTACATTTCAGCGGTACTTCTTGCCTACTTCCAACTGCATAGCATGACCATTTGGTCAAAAAAAAAGTATTTAAGTATTATCGCAACCTATTGATGGCATTATATGAAACGAAGAACATGGTTGCCAAATCAGCGCGGACAACACATAGGAAATCGCAGTTGCCAACTCGACGAGTTATTAATAGAGTTGGCAATTGTTGCAATAATACATAAGTACCAAAAACTCTTCCTATGATATTTCAGTTCTTACATATTATCACAACCTATTAGGGACATTACACGAAACAAAACACATGGTTGCCAATTAAGCTCGTACAACACATGTGAAATCAGCGTTGCCAACTTGGCGAGTTACTTTGAACAATGGCATTGGTCAATAAAATCTAAGTACCTACATTTCCTTCCGTTAAAAAAGGGTACTGCGTTTTCTGATACTTACGTATTAGAGTCACCGCAGTCAAAATGGCTCTTTTTTACCAAAATTTAATTTTTTTCAGATATAAGACATAAGAATCTGTTATTTTGATATCGTGGTGCAAATTTTGCTACGGTGACGCCAATACATAAGTACCCTTTTCTTTTATTGGCAGATTCCATGTTTTTCTATTGTAACAAAAAAGTAGAAAAATGTAACTGAAGAAACACTCAATTCAAACTTATTGAGATTAACAGATTGTCAGTATTATGATTTTAAGTTAGAATTTCTATTTATATATAAGATTCTGCTTATGGTAGTTTCATTAAATCAAATCTTAATTTATCTATTTAAAGTAGCTTTTTGGTTTGAATTATTATTATAATTTCAATACTTTATGTACGGTTACTTTTATATTTATTTGTTTCTTTTATTTCTTTTTCAATTTTAACTATTTAAGATTTTCTGTTATGTGTTTTTTTGTTGTTCTAAACTGTTTATGGGAATTTTATCAAAATGATGGCTTAATTTTTCTATTTTAATAACTTTTTAATTTAAATTAATATTATAAATACTATTTCAGTGTCACAGTTTTATTTTTTCTGAACTATCTTTTTCTTGCGTATCATTGTAGGTACAGTAATTATGTGATACAAGACTCAAAGGTCTATTTTTCAGCCGAACAATAATTTGTGAGATTTTTTTGTAAACAGAATCTTCAATCATGATTACCTAATCATGACATACATATCAAAGGTGTTTTTTTTTACATTCAATGAAACTACACTTCACTTCTCATTTTTTTCATATCCATTTGTTCACAAAAAAAACATCTGTCACAGTTTCCGTGTTCATCCAAAAAAACTATGGATGAACACGGAAACTATGGATGTGATTAAATGCTCATCAAAGTAATTTTCCTTTTGACAATCTGTTCTTCATGCTGATTTTATATATACGCATGCATTGTATACATTTTTTACATATAAATGTTACATGTTTCACATATCTATGCAATTTTATGTCTTTAAAAAGAAATATTCATCCTTCTAAACAAAAGTTCTTCCTTCATCGGCATATTCAATATTTTGTTCAATATAGAAAATATTGCTTAAAGTGTAACAGAAAGAAAATGACACTGAATTCAAACTAATTGCAATTAATATGTTGGTAATATCGTGAAGATAATGCTTCCTATTTATAAGAAACCAGAATGTCCCATGTTTTTTTTTTTTGTTTTTTTTTGCGTGTCACTGTTTCTTGCTTTATGGTCCCTATGACCGATAAGAACTCATATTTGTTTTAAAATTAAAAAAATCATAATTTTTTTAAACAAAAAGCTATTTGCTGAAACTATGATAAGGTGATCTTGAAATAATATTCTCATATTTTCTTTTGAATTCCATTTTGACCAGATTTTTCGTCATGACTTAACTTTGCTCCTGGCAATCTTGCAAATCAGAAAACTGTATCATTTGTGGTCGTAAAAATGTTTACACAGAAAAAGGATGCACCTTGAAAAGATTTTCTCATATTTCCCTCTGGATTTCTTTAAAATTCAGTGTTGAAATGATTTTACGTCTCATGCCATCATGGTTTAACGTTGCTTCTGATAACCTGTTCCTCACATAGTTTCTTGGAGATCAATGCACATTTTATGTTATCATACTGTCCATAAACGATATATATATTTCAATTATCACTATAATTATTTATCATGGTATGTACTCACTATTTTGCTCTTTGCAATCAAATTATAATTTTTAATAGAAATATTGCAAAAAAGTATTGTTCAAGAATTAGTTTGTTAGCAATATGGTTTATTATTTGTTTCATTCAGTACTGTTGTTGTTTCTGGACTATTTTCAACGGGTACCGGTTTTAGATTGCTTTTGATTTTAGTTCATACTAATTAAATTTTTTTAGTTTTGAATTACATCTAATACTCCATATAAAAGGGATTACAGACAGGTTAGATAGTATTATAAGAGGTGTGGGTGCAATGTTAATTTAATTTTTTTTCAGTTGAAGGCTTCCTAATACTTCTTATTTATGATAGCATTTAGAGAATTATTTGATCATGCTTAATTTTTTCTTTCAGTTCATGTATTGTAGGTTATTTCACCCATAGTTCCCGTAGCAGAAACTTACTACTGCTATCTATTTTCTGTAATAATTTTTATTTATATTTGCATTCATTCATATCTATTTACTGTTCAGATTGCTAATTTTCTTCTTACATTGAAATATTTGTTTTTATTAAATTATTATTTACTTTGAGGCAAAATTGCGATTTGCTTAAAATTATTAATAGTGTGAACATTCATTTGAAAAAAAAAATATTTTTTACTTTTGGTTATACTACTTTTTTTCATACAGGGTTTTACCCTCCCTAAAAAATATTATAATTGCTATAATAGATGAATTTATGTTTTTAAAAAACCCGTGCGAAGAACGGGCATTTCAGCTAGCTATAAATAACTTATCAGAAAAGGTAGCAACTAAAAAGGCAGCGATGACAACCAAATGCAATAGGAGCGTCAAATAGACTTTCAAACTAAGTTTGTAAAATATTTATATTAGAGTAGTTTACGATCATTAATGTAAATACTTTTGTCGAAAGTAACCATTAAAAAAACTAAACTGATTGGCTAAATTCTGAAAAAAATGTATAAAAGGCAATAGTGCTGACAATTTTAAAAATTGTTTTTTTAAGAGAATCATTTAATCATGTTATTTTTGTTAAGATATGTATTTGTAAGAAAAAAATTTATTTATTTAAATTAAAACCGTTTATTAAGGCAATTGTATTTCAACTTAATATTAATAAATCATAAATTAAAAAAATGATTAACTTATTCTCCAAAAATAAATTTAATTAACTAACAGCATTTGAAAAAAAAACTATAATTAATGTCTCTTTTAACGTTCATAGTCAACTTATGAACTACAACTTCAAAATTGAAAGACAGGCTTGTTCGCTTTATTGAGAATATAGTCGTATTAAGCCATCTTATTGCAAACGTGCTACCGTAATTTACAAATGAAACGTTAAAATAACAGTTATATAATGGTCAAATGGATTATTTAAAAAACATTTAGCTTGAACTCATTAAAATATTTCTTACACATATTTATACAAAATAAGAATGGCATGTATAGATATATATATATATATATAAGTTAACGGCAATTAATTTGTTTTAATTCCAAACAGTTTATTTAATTTGCAACAGTATTAAGAATCCAAGTAGGAATATGTTGCATTTATTGCATATCATATACAAAGCTTCTGTAATTTTTCTAATCTAATATTATGTATGTAGTCGTAGTGTTCAAGCCAATGAACCTTTAAAACTTCTTTGAACATTATTGTAAGAAAAACTAAGAAAAAGCGAATTACTTTTTATAAAATGGGAATAATTGAAAATTTCAAATATAAAATTAAAACACTCAAATGAATTCACATCAAATAAAAAACTCAGTAATTTAAATAAGAAAATAAACCCTTCAATTGCTGGATCAGGACGAATTTACATTGAATTGCTAAATAAATATTTCAATTATTATTCTGAAAAATCGTTTAAATTCAAAGAAATTAAAAACATTTTAAACCGAAACTATGCAAAATACCTTTCTCTGAAGACTCAGTTTTAATGCAAAAAATTTTATATTCATTCAGTTTAAATGTCTGCGTTTTTCTTAAGAAAGTAGCTACCTAAATTACTAAAAATATCTTTTGAAAAAGGATGTAAGTGATGCGATACTAAACAACAACTTAGTCATAAATTCATTTCGATTCTAAGTATCAAATTTTTAATTAATAGGACGAAAGCACTTATCTTCCTTTTCTTTAATTGTTAATTACAAAAGTTTTCTGCTCAAAATGGAAAAAAAAACGTTTCGGGGGTATTTAATGAGGAACACATAGCTGAATAGCTTTTGTAAAAAAATGTTTTGGGAGAATCTAAACACACACACAAACTTTCAGTCATACTTTATCCATTAAATTAAAAGAAATGTTACTTTAATTATGAAAAAGGCTTAATTTTTCATCGCCTTCATTTTTTTTGGTAAGATAAAAAGAACTTAAAAACGTAATGAGTTTTAAGGATTCAGTTAAAATAATATATTCTAGAGCACAATTAAGTACTTGAGTATGTTAACGGTTAAGAAATAATATATCCAAAAAAAGATAAACCGTTTTTGATTCTTGCTTAGTATTTCGCGCTGGAATTCCAAAAATAGTTTATAGAATAATAATATTTTTCATGAACAATCTATAAAATATTCGATCTCCACACACACAAATTAAGCATACAAATATTAACCCTTTAAACAATATTTTTTTTTTTTTTGCCCAAAATGTTCTTTCAAAAAAAGGCACATTTTTTATTGCATCGAGCAAAAAATGTGAAAATGAAAGAATTTTAGTTTAATTTTTAATTTTAAAGTTTTTACGGTACTTTTTGTGTTATAACTGTGGAACACAAAAAAAACCCCTAAATGTTTGCTTTTTATAAGTACACTTTGCATGCTATGGAAAATGTTTGACGTACTTTAAACGAATTTCTCTCATACTTATAAACACACACCTTTTTTATTATTTTTCCCATTTTGATTTTTTTTTCAAACAAATTGCATATTGCCTTCCCAATCTTTGTTCTTTATTGAACATTTTCAAAAATCTAAATTCCTGCCTTCAGTGAAATATCCCCGCCTTTACCACAAAGAAAATTTCGGATCAGAAATATTTCAGTGTCACAGATAAACTGGATTTTTTAAGAACAGTAGCACACTATTAATTTCTCAATAAGAATTCAAAAATATGTGCAAATCAAAGAAAGAAGAAAATATAAGTGCCCATACAGCATGCGAGCGAACTGGTTGTGGTCAACTTTTGATAGCCCGTACGGTGTACGGGCAAACGAGTTGAAGGGTTAAGTGATTTGACAGTAAATCTAACAAACAACAAAACTTAATTACTCTAAATTCCAGCAATAATTTTAAATAATATGAAAAAGTGAACTAATTATACAGTTCAAAAACAGAGAAAACGTTTCAATTTTTAATTAAAACAACAAATACAAATGCTACATTTTAGTTTTTATGTGTCCTATTTTATATGTCTTTTTTATACTTTTACATATAATGATATTTGAAATCCATTGTACTGCTTCATAATCTCATTGCAGTACGTTTTTGTACAGAAAGTGGCTGTTACTTTTTAAAAAAAGATTTTAGAAAAATTCTACAAGATAACTTATTTATTGTCCCAAAGTTAAGTAATGTTGTTTCGTACTTGAATATTAGATTAATTGAAGCATGTGAATATTAAGTTAAAAGTTGATATGTGAAAACATTTATTGATTTAAATTTTAGTTCCTGATAGACTTAAAATTTATGTTATGCAAAATATATTTTTTTATTACAAATTCTATCTAAATTTAGCATTTCTTTTAAAATGTATCATAAAATAATCTAAAATTAACTATATAATTAATAATCTGGAATGCTTAATGTATCCGACTTGGTTGTGACAGCTTTTTTTTTAAAAAAGGAGATATGGGGATTTTTTGTTATTTTTATATTTGGTTTGGTGCATTTGAAGAAAAATGTGCTAAAATTAAGAAGAAAAAACGAAATTATTATTACTAAAATGGAAAAAATAGGTAAAAATTGACAAAAAATAGCATAAACGTGGCCCATTCTGCACCAAAGGTTTATAAACAAATTTTCAATTCTTTCAATCTAATGTGTTGCTATATTATTCAATTTTAAAATGACTTCAGGATAAGAGATATTTTCTTTTTTACAAAAACTAGAGCACTTTATTTCGGTTACTATATGAAAATGCTTAAGAAGACAGTGATTATATTCACATAATGGATTGTAAATTTTGTAATAAAACCGTGATTGATAAATCTGAAGGTTAAAACAATTCTACTATTATACAGAACTTACAGAAAAAAATTCACATTTAGTTATGTTCAAAACTTTTTTAACAATCGCTGACCCGTTTGATTATTTTCAAAAGATCACATTTCGAGTAAAACGCGTTTTAAAGTATGACATCTTACTTAAAGTAATGTCATCTGCTTTTACTAAAACACTTGTAGTTTTTGTTCTAGTAAACGGAAAATGATAAGCTTGGCATTTTTATAAAGCTAATAAAATGGCCCATAAAATAAAATCATAAAATAGTTGTCTATTTTTGGCAAAATTCACAGTTTTAGGGTAGTCGGATACCTTAAGTGAGATTTCTTTGTGGAGATGTAATTTCACACTTTGTATGTAAACAATTAGTTACTTTCTAAAATCTCGAAACTGCTTTTTAATAATATGCTAAAATTTCATTGCATT
Organism: Trichonephila clavata; assembly: GCA_019973975.1. Lineage (NCBI taxonomy): Eukaryota > Metazoa > Arthropoda > Arachnida > Araneae > Nephilidae > Trichonephila > Trichonephila clavata. The sequence continues at coordinate 89,404 of BMAO01009026.1, read as the reverse complement.
AATCAGGTATGCAGTAAAAAAATTAATTCAAATCTTTAATAAGTCTTTTAAATATTACATATATTTCGTATGGAAATATACAACTGTAAAAGAGAGGAGTAAAAGACAACGAAAGAAAAATTAGGAACTTTAAAATAAAAGAATAAATAAGTGTATATCTTCCAATAAAGTCTTTTACACACATTTAGAAAACATAAACAGTGGCTCTCAAAAACGTTCGTACACTTATAGTTTTCTATAAAATTTAATCTTCTCGACTAATAAAAATAATGTATCGGAATTATAATGCTTTGTGTATTATCTGCAACTTGTTCTTAAGGAAATGACAAAATCAAATTTTCGGAATATAGTATAACTATTATTTTGAAAAATTAATAATCAAAAAACTACAAAATATTTCGTCACAAAAGTCTTCACCCAATTAAAAAAAATCTCAACATAGCTTAAAATAGTGTATTTTTCCTAATTTAGTACTTAGTACCAACTAAATTCCTGGGATTAAGTATCAGAAAATTTAAAATTGACAACAAATTGGCTGGGATTATAACAAATTCAACATTTGGTTCCGACAGCAGTATAATAGTTTGGAAAAGAAAAAAAATGAGGACCCCTCCCCCTTCAAAGAATTTAATTGGAGTAGTAGAGCATGAGAGAGATGGAGGTTTTCTTGCATAAGAGAGTAAATCGACTTTAGTAATAAGTAATTTGTTATTTTTTGATGGTATTTAGAATCATCTTTATTAAATATTTTAAGAAACAATTTGAAATAATCCACTCAAAACTTGGGTATTGGAGACGATTTCATTTTTAACAACATAATAACCCCAAGCGCACTACTCTCAAAGCATACCTCTGGTGTCTCTGTGCCCAAATTCTGAAAACACCTCTTAAATCATCTGATTTAATCCCAGTAAAACATATTTGGTAACTATTTGCATTTAAAGTAAGAAAATATGACATATATATACAAAATGTGAAATAAAAACAATCACAGAAAAATAAGGAATATTGATGCAAAAATTACAAAAAACTGATTATCGTAAAATCCGGCGAATAACACGTACTTTTAACACCAAAAATAAGATCGAAATTTACGGGTGTACGTGATAAGCTGAGTATAAAAATGTGAGCTTTTAAAATGAAAAAAAGAAGAGCATAGGAAAAAAAATTATACCTCTGCATATATCGAAATACTGTTTATTTAAAAGAAATTGAACTCCTTATGAGTTTAAAGGGTTGTAGTTCTAAAAGTATACTACTTTTTCTGAAGAGCTTAGAATAATACATCGAATAAATTTCAAAACATAAGAGCATTGCACAAGTACATTTCAAGTTTTTTCGCAAAAAAAGGGGATGCGCGTTATAGGGCGAATATACCTAAAAATTAAAAATTGCAGCTTGAAAGTATAAGAGCGCGTTAGACGCCATATTTTTCAGTGAATCTATACCAAAACGTTTAAAAGTTTTGTGGATGCTAAAAGATAGTCTACTAAATTAAGTAAGAAATACAATATTTAGAACTGTATTGAAATTTTTTAAGTGTACGAAGATTTTTGTTGCGTAATTTTTTAGTAGTTGTTTGATTATTAGTTTCTCAAAATAATGGTAATACCATGTTCAAAAGTTGCGTTTTATTCAAAAGTATTTTATTTCAATAAGAACAAGTTGCAGATATTATAAAAAATTATAACTACGATATAGTAATTTTCCTTGGTCGAAGACATTAAATTTTATAAAAAATTGTAATTGTATGAATACTTTTGGGTATTGTATATTTGATGTATGAGTTTAGTGATGCTACTGTATAATTTAATACCATATTTCCAGTGTTTGCTTAGAATAGTTAATATTTTTAACAGCTATTATTAGTTGATAGTTCTAGCATTAAAAAATCGACTTTTTCTTAAATTTCGCACACACTTTATATTAGTTGGACTCTTCAATTTATTTTAAAATTTTCTGCAATTTAATAACTTTGAACAAGAATCGAGCATATTTAAATTATCCTTATTCCGTTTTATCCAGTAAAAAGCATTACCCTCATTAAGAAAATGAAGGTTTCTTCAGATTTCTTTATCTAATTTACATCAATAACGAAGAGACTGATTTAGTCTTTACGTATTCTAATTAACTACGATAGTCTTCTTTCTTAAGAACTAAGTGATGAATATATTAGTTTTTGTAAATCAATGAATTTCATTTCTATTCGTTCAGTCTTAAGAAAAAGAAGAGCCAGATCCTCTTCACTGTGCAAAATGAGGTACTTTTCCGTTTTGCTGGTGCAAGCGATGAAGCCAAAAAGGATATGCATGATGACAAACAGAATATTCACGCTGGTAACCATTTACATTTTCAAAACAAGTCGTGGTTTTTCTTATCAGTAACGCTTTTTCATAGCACATCAAAAAAGGATGGAAAAAAAATGTGAACTAATATTTAGAAATATTTTTTATGTAATATTGTGTGTTGTCGTGAATAACGCCAACTTGGCAAGAGTTGCGGCTAGGAAACGAAAAAGAGTACCCAAAATTATAAGTAAAAAAGCTTACCACATAAATAAAATTTTCGATTCATAATATGCCATCTCGTATGGATTAATCAAAACGCTTTTTTCTTAAATGTTTCATGCAACATTAATTTGATTAACGGGTTTATAAAAAACTACATTTTTTTTACCATGTTAAATTTATAACACACGGACATTTCATAATTAATGAATATTGCTTTCAAAAATCTTTAAGAACAATGATTAGATTTCTACATAAAATGCTAAAAGGAATAAGAGTTATTGTGTTTGATGCGACAGACATTTGAGATTTTGAAATTCTTTGAACTTGCAATAAATGTTAACATTATTTAGATTTTTTTCAATTACTTTAAATATAAAATTTAAGAAAAAAAAACTTTATGCTACAAACATTATTTGCATAAAAAAACATTTGAAAGTTAAGTGCTATATTATTTTTTCTATAAAGGTAAATTTTTAAATCTTTTGATATTGTCAAAATCAAAAATATATACAACCTAATAGTTCGTTGCAAAAATATATCTATGAATAATAGAATCTGTTCCATTTGGAATATAAAATCCAACCTGTGATTTGTCCAGTGCTTCTCAAACTTTCAATATTTGTGACCCAATTTTCAATCATAATTTTCGTCGCCCTCTTTCCACACAATAATAATGTATTGAATGCAGTAATAATGTATTTTGACATTAAAGCTACAAAACGATTTTAATTATATGTAAACCGTACAAATTATCAAAATAAGAATTATATGTTAGTATTAGTAATATATTTTAAGTAAATAGGATAAGAATTATGTTACTTTTGCTTTCTACACTTATAAGAGTGTTATATCAGTGTAAATAAGTATTTTATTTTTTATTATGTCACATTGTAATATATTTTGTAAATTAATATTCTCTTAAAAATAATATATTTTTTTCGACATTTCCATATGATTGTGCCCCCCACTTAAGGTTATCACCTCCCCCTAAGGGGTTACGCCCCACAGTTTGAGAACCACTGTATTAGTCAGTTTAATCTATGGTTTTAACATCTCAAAAATATCCCCCAAAAAATATAAAATGGCGTAAAAAAACTCTAATAGTTACAAATTCTCTAATTATATTTAGTGTTTATTAATTCTCTGAAAATCTCAAGAATAACAACTTAAAGCCATTTTTATTCTCAGGCTAATTAGAACAACATAAAAACTGTTGCCTTTAGCAATTTTAAATTTCTACAATACATTAAAAAATAATCAATTGAGATCAACACCTGACGCAATTCGTTAAATTTTAAATCATCCACCTGTAAGGCCATACAATGTTATTGGTGCTAATTTATACGATTTTAAAAGTAAAATTGAGAGCTAAATACAGAGAACTTAAATTAATAATATTAATTATATATCAGCTTAATAAACGAATCTGATTTATTTTCGACTATCCGTTTCAATAAATCAAAATTCATTATAAATAAATGTATATGTAGATAATTCAATGGGTCCAATTAATGAAAATCACATGATAAAGGAAATCTCGTATTCGCGACTTCATTCAAAGCTGACATTAAACTAATTTGTACTTGTTAAATTTAGATAAAGTTTTAAATTTCATAATTTGGTAAAAATGGTCATATTTGTGAAAAAAATCCATCAAAAAGATTTTAAAATGAAGAGAAAAAAATCTTATTTATTCGTATATTTTTAAATTAAGTATATGTTGTTTTTAGCAGAAAGTTTCCACAGAGAGAAAAAGTTGGCAACAACGAAGTGCATGATTTGATTAGCTGGAAACACATGATTGAATTTATTGTATGAATTTGACGTCACTTGAATTTATGAACTAATTGGCTAGAAATACGTATTTGTCGTTTAGCACTTTATAAGTTATACAAGCATTTCCTAAAGTAATATTTACACATCATAAATAAATTTTTCTAGTGATTGAAAAAACAAAATATTTTTCTTTCTTTCACTTTTAGCTCTGCTTTAACACAAAGTATAATACTCAAATCCTGCTTTAAATTTCACTCTCTAAGCCATGGCACTTTCCTAAGCATTTTCATGCCTCCCCAATCTCCGTAAAAAAAAGAACTAAAACTTTCTTCTCGAATTCACGAAAACTTTTTCTTCTCACTCCTATTTAATTCAGCTTCCTCATTATCGAAGAAGGGGTGAAAAAATTTTCACATCAAGGGAAACTCAATTTTTTTCACTCTCACGTTTAGGGCCAATTATAAAAATAATAGGAAAAAAACTTTCCTTTCGCACTATCAGAATCCTTTACAAAGTGTCAGTGCAGTGAAGGGCTATCACAGGATGAAAATGATACGCTCATTGCGGCTTGCCAGAGACATAGATTTTTTTCCACTTCAAACCACTTTTTTTACTCTTTATTTAATCTACTTTTTTTGTTATATAATTCGCTTTATTTATTCTCTTCCTTTATTGAACGTTTATGAAAGTTTTTGTCTCCATGATCCGTTAATTGAATCGTGGATGAGAATAATCGATGAGACTAACTAATTGAATCACCTCTAGAGGTGGTCGTGACTAATTCTCGCCTGAGGTTGCAACGCTTCACAACAGAAGCCCTTTCCACTCCTGTCATACTGGATTAGTTCCTGGAGTTTGTTGTTATTAGTCAAAATCTGCAGTGAAACTGAATTAGTGTTTATTGGTAGATATTATGTTTTATCACCCGTATATGCAAAGTAAAATCCATTTAAAATACTATTTTCCTCAGTAAATCTTTAAATCAATCCTTAAATCATTTTGGTCAATTGAAATGTGATATTTAATGAAATCTATGTTGTTCCGCGTAGATAAGTATTAACTGAAAAATTTTAATAGAAATATTTCTTAATTTCTATTCGGTATTTATTTTTGTGCATTTATTTACTCATACAAAAAGAATTTTGTACTTCAAAGAATTAATGAGTATTAAATTAGCATTAACAAGAAAGATATATAAGAAATTATAACAATTGATATTGAGCACCCCACGATTTTACCATAATGACATTAATTTTCTCGTTAATCGTTTTATTCTTTTATTAACATATATTTTTTACTGTTAAGTTCGATTAACTATAAAAACTTGTTTTTCAGTTTATTTTAATTATAATTTATTTTTCATTTTAAGTTCGATTTACAATAGAAGTGTTTTTTTTTAGCTTTCAAAAATATCATTTTTTTTGTTTGTTGTATTTGTATTAACCATGAGCGTTTGAGCTTTAGGGAAAAATCTGGAATTAGTTGCCAAATCGGGAATTGAGAAATCGTCAATCCTGATTATGACAATGGAACAAAATTATTAAATTATTGTATTGTCATCGTTCCTTGATAAGTGTGCAAAATTTTGAATTAATCTGATCTTTTAAAGTGCCTAAAAATCGAATTCAAAGATTCCGTTACATGCAAGTGAAACTAATAAAAGCGTGTTAAGAAAAATATTCATAAATATTCTAAATATAAAAAGAATATTTTTCAAAATCAATTAAATATTCAAAGATGAATAAAGACTCAAAAAATAACATAAAATAGTTTACAAAAGCTGTTCAATAAATCTAGCAATCAAATTCAGATTTATTTGCGAAAAAAAAATCTCAAAAGAGAGAGAAAAATCTAAAAAAAGCGTGTGCCTGTGCATGCGTGCGTATGCGTGTTTCCGAATAATGCATGTTTCTGTCACATTAACGATTAATCTGCTCATTGCAGAAAATAGTCTCACGTAAATAATTCACAAAAATTTTGCTGGAAATATGGCATGTTTTCTATTTGTGTTCAGTAAATTAAAAAGAAGTATAAAGCTCATTATTATTAAATTATGTTTGAATTTTTGTGTTAGCTATAAAAAAAATGTAAAACAGAAAGTAATACAGATGGTATAGTAATTTATTTTGCCTCTACGTGTTTCTTTTTCTTTTTTGTCTAAATAAAGGAAACAAAAGATTTAAATCATTCATTGCGTGTTTTCTACAATTTCCATGTTGATCATTTTCATTTAAATATTTGCCTTGTCGGTACAATAATATACATGAATTAAGATAAAGCTCAATTATAAGAAATTTTAGCTTATTGAATTTTCATTTCTAAAAATTGTTAGATTGCAAATAAATGTATTTGAAAATTTATGAATGTAAGTATATTTTCAAAACACCATATTTAATGAATCTAAGCCGCCCTCGATTCTTCAAGTTTTTGAGGAACAAAAATGCAAAAAAATTTCTAAAAGGCTCATCAATAACCGTTACTTAAGAAATTTAAAGAAGTATTTTATTGAGAAATAATAAGAAATTAATAAATTATTTATTTTACCCGAATTAAAAAACTTTCAAATACATACATGAACTTATAATTACTCTAATTGTCAGTATTATGTTTCGAAAATGATTCGTCACTTTCATTGTCACAGATGACTACGGAATTGTCTTCCAATATATTTGTTACGCAACATTTTTTTAAAAGAATGCTTTAAAGAAGAAGAATAAGGAACTATATTCAAGACTGTTGCACATTTACAAGCAAAAATTATGTCATTTTGTTTGCGCGGAAGTATATTTATTTCATCTGTGTCAAACACTTTCAGTTACCACTGCTATGTTTCCGTTGTTTTCTACATACAAAATTGCCTTCTTGATCATACTTGGGTCATAGTGAACTTCTCTCTCTCTCTCTCGTCTTGATATTATTACCAATATCTTGATATTTAGGTGATTAAAATAAAGCATATACAATAAAAATTCCTAAATACGACCATACAGCGATGTTGAGGATAGACTGAATAATAGAGATAAACAGCGGGATGTAATAAGTCATCAATGCAAGTGGACAGAATGGACGGTTACATATTTCTTTTTAAAAGAGGTGGAAACTCAATTTCCCCCCTCCAATTTAGCCTTCGATTCCAAGCCGCACCCGAATTTCAGTAGCATAAACACTGAAAAAATAATACGGCTTAGATTCGAGTAAATACAGTAGTTTTCAATATTTTAAAACCTTTTTATTCTTTAAATATTATCTTTAATAAAAGATAGACTCTTTAATCCAAAAATAAAATAAGAAGAAAATATTTATCAGGGGATATAAACTTCTTTATGCTATCATGAGTGAAAATAAATAAACTTTACAGTACAAAATACCTTTAAATAGACCTTTTGATCGTATTGATAAATTAAAAGCATTAAATATTTCTTCTGTGTTTTCCTGTCCCTTTGGCAAAATTGATATCCCCATCGAGTAGTTAAAAGAAAGCATTTTAAATTCAAATTAAATATATTTTTCTAAACCTATGCTCATCAGATATGTTTCATTAAATACAACTTAAATTAATAACCTTTTTTCTGTAAAATTCATATGGTTAATAATAAATGAAAGCCAATTAATATAAATGTTGATGTTCAATATTGTCTATTTTGATAAATTAGCATTCTATTTCGTAATATTAATCAACGTCAAATATTTTTGTTATGTAATAAATATAGTGGATTGTATAGACAGTATCATTCATTTGGTTAAATTACGTTCAGTAAGTGTTAAAGAAAACTGTCACTGTCTCTTCAAAGCATTTTTTTGTTCTATTTAACTTTAAAACATAATTAAAACTATATGACAAATAACACGTGCGCGCGCGTGTGTGTGTTATCTCATTCAAATCTGCTTTGCGATTTAGTTTTATTGTTAAATCAAAAATTTGAAACAACTCCTTTTCTAACTAAGGCCTCGTTATTGAAATACGAATATACAATAAAAATAAATATATTCTGAAGAGCTAGCACTTACTTTACTTGAATTTTTTTCTTCCATGCATGAACATTTGGAACTTTACAATATTTCTCTGAATGAACACTACAACAGCTTTAGAGTTTTACACAAAGTTAAGAGAGATTAGAGTTTTGCTGTTTTAACTTCGTATTTTATTAACAGTTGAAAACAATCGATTAAGACCAAAGGTTATCTTTCTTGCACGTTCATGCTTTTCAGTTTATGGTTATACTTGGGGGGGAGGGGGGTTCCTGGAGATTTTCAACACACATAGAGCAGCAATAGCTAACTCGAGAAGAAGCCGAAAGAGTATTAAAATTTCGAATTTCATATGTTTTTATTTGATGTAGATGATTCCAAAACGATAGATCGTATAATAATCACATTTTAATTGCCGTAATACTCTAATTAGAAGTAACTTTTGAGGCATACCATTTGTGTATCTTCGGTTGTTATTCGATTCCAAATGTAAATGACATTCAAACTGAAATTTTGCGTGTAATGTTATTTTTTATGACAATAGCATGCTTATTTTGCTGGTTTAGAGTTATATACGCGAAATTTCAAGTTTGAATATATATATCAGGATGTTTATATTCTAGTTAATACTTTTTTTTAAAAAATTAGAAATACACAAAGTTTACGTAGAAATTTGTTTTTATCTTGTCCTATTTTTTTGCTATTTTGAAATTGGTATTATAATGGATTTAATTGGTGAGTGCAAAAGTTCTACCCGTTTTCGGATATGCAAATTTGCAAGGGATTTGACGCCATACATGACTTTAAAATGGCCGAAAGCGTCGGCAAATCTAACATGTGGATGTTTAACATATAAATACATTAAGGCTTGCATAGTAAACCATCTCAAAAAAAATCTCAGAAAGTGTAACATAGAAAGCGAGAAGGATCTTGTGAGACATTGTTTGCAATACGAGTTCGATAAAAAAAAAGTACGGCAGCCGCAGCATGTCGTAATATTTGTCAAGTTTATGGGGAGAATGCAATAGACGAAAGCACATGTCGTCGATGGTTTCGTAAATTTAGGGAAGGAGAAAGAATCTGTCAAGATCATACTAAGAGTGGACGGGCATCACAGGTTAAAGAAGATGATATTTACTAAGCCTTAAGGAACAACCCGAACCAGACGGACCATGCACTAATTAGCAGAGACCTTCAACGTACACCGGGAGATCACTGGTTAACATGGGTTTTATAAGAAAGTAGGATCGTTGGGTTCCACATAACCTGACAGCTAAGTAACCGGGGAATCGAATAGCTACCTGTGTATCCTTGCTTTCCCGGTACAAAAATGACCCACTCTTGAAACGATTTGTAACAGAAGAAGAGAAGTGGATTATGTACCGTAATCTATAGTGTCGTAGGATTGTGTGTCACAATTCTGATCCACTTACATTGACTTCGAAAGTTGAACTTCATCCCAAGAAGGTGTTATTGGAGTGTGGTGGGATGTGCTGGGAATAATTCACTGGAAGGTCCTGCCACTCAACCAAACCTTCAATGCTGCCTTCTACTGTGTCTACAGTTAAAGAAGCTTCATTCAAATTTGTTAGCAAAGCGGCCAGGTCTCATCAATAGTCGTTGTTTTATCCCTCATCTGATAACTCCAGGCCACATACTGCTGCATACTCACCGAAAGTTAATGGCCATTGGTTGGGAAATTTTACTGCCCCTTCCCTATTTTGCTGATTTGGCACCAACTGACCATCACCTATTTCGTGCTCGAACAATTCTCTCAGACAGAAAATATTTGATGATTTTGAAGCTGTGAAAACTGCCATCTAGAAGCTAACCGCCGTGGGATTCATCTCCTACCAGAAAGATGACAAAAGATCATAGATAGCAATGAGGATTAAGCACAATTGCAGGCAATATTCATTTTGCGTTTATTTGCTCTAATTAATGGGTAATAAAAACAGGTAACACTTTTGCATTCACCCAATATTTATAAATAGCCATAAATTAAATGTTTTTCTTAAATCTAGGTTTTAATTTATGCACATATGTTTTAAGAAACTTATGATTAGCACGTTATTCTTTGATTTAGAATATTTAACTTGGAAAGGAATAGAGGAAATTATTAATCAAAGTGATTGTATTCTTGTTGATTCAAGTGAAAGGAATTTAGAAAATGTTGTTTTGCCTGACGAGGTTGATATATTTGTCGCAAATGAAGATGAAGAGGGTATAAATGTGATATTATTGAGGTATAACACCAGATATTAAAATAAATACCCATGAAGTAAAGGCTGGACTACACAACTCTTTCCTACTTTCTATATGATAGAATCGGACATTTCCCTCGACTTATGACAAACAAATTTTGTATTAAAATGCAGATATGATGCTTGTAATTTATATAATAAATGCAATTTTTTTGTTTCTTTGCTTACAAAAAATAATTGTTTTGAAAAATTTCGTTCGAAAACTTAATTTTTTAAGCATTGCTTCCATTTTGTAAGATTTATTAAAATAAATGTAATTGAAAAAATTGGATTTTTTTTATTGTAGCAGTTAAGACCTGAGGTATACTTATGTGTACTTCTCAACATAAAAAAACGACTGATAAAAAATGGGCGTGTGCTTAGGACCACTCGACAGAAGTAAACACTTATATATATATATATATATAGCCTAAGTCGCTGACATTAGTATCGTAAAGATCTAAATAAAACTATCAAAAATTATTTTAGATTTGGACACCCAGTTCAACCTAAATAAAATATGACATTGGCATTCTTCAATGCCTCTTTTAATTCTCAAAGAAATTAGGGTTAAGTATCATTACAGAATAACACAATTAGTTGAGTCAATATATTTCTAAAAAAATAAACATTCACTATTTGCTTGTGTCAATAAAAATTACACTTTAATAAAGGTTCTTTTTTATTTCTAAATTGTAGAGAATACGAATAAGAGGGCTGTTCAGTACTTACATCGTATCAAATTTCATTCTTAGTATCTACTGATAAAAAAAATCTTTAATCTTTGAAGATTTTCTTTCGCAGTGGAACTTTAATATTCTTAAACAAAGAGTTCTCTTCAATTTGCGTTTAAAAAATGAAAGAGAAATATTATTCAAATTTTTAATCTAAATAGAAAACAGTTTAAGATAAATATTTGCACAGACATGAGATAAAATAAGAAAATGTTCTTTTAATGTGTATTAAAAAAATAGTTCATCAAGCATTTAAAAATCTGTTTCTTAAAACATTCTAAAAAAATGCAATTAATTTTCGTATTGTACATGAATAAATCTGCTTACTTTATTTTCTTGTAGTATATAGATTGATAGATAATATTAGGGTGTACAAAACTTTAAAAAAACAAATTTATTTTCACGAATTTTTCAAAAACTGTTAAATTATTTTTACAGAGAAAACATGATTTTATTAATTATCCAATTAAATTCATCTTCTGACATTTTACACAAATTAAAAAACTGATGAGACCGATACTTTAAACACTCACGTGTACATTTTTAGTCGCTGAAGTATTACTAACATAAAATTCATAGTTTAATACTATTATATATGCTACTAATAATAAACAAGGATCATTTCAATCTTAATACAGATCCTCGAAGTTAATTACCATTTAGTGTACACCAGAACAAGCATTTATTGAATAATTTTGAAATACTAATCATCCAGAAAATAATTACTGAATTTTCACAGTCAAATAAAGAGCTCTTCATTAACAAGGAAATTCTTTATATGTTAACCTTAACGAAATTAAGCTTCAATACATCAAATTACATATTACTATTTTCAAAAATATGTATATTATCCGAAAATTAAACTTATAAATTTCTAATATTTCATTATACATGTATTTCGCTAAATTTAACTCAACATTACTGAATCAAATACATTCATCACAACGTTGGGATATATGTTGGGTGTGTGTGTGTGTGCGCACGTGCGTTAATCCGCTAACTACGCTATATTATCTTTAATATTCTTTTGCTATAAATTTAATTCGTAGTACAGATATGGCACAAAATAACTGACATATGTTCAAAGAGAAGGAGAATTTGAAAAATTATATTTTTGAATATTACTTAAAAATTAAAATTGTATGGCTTTCAGAGCAATATCAGTCTTAATGCAGAACTTTCAGCTTATGTTTTTCATCTATGTTCTTAAAATTTATGAATTTACACTCTCATTTCTTTTTTCTGCCTAAACTAAAGGATATTAATCATTTGTTTCATAGATATCAACTTGTTTACAATGAAATCTTATCAAATATTATAATAGTTAAAGAATTATTGGTTTTATTTTTCGTGAAACCTGATTTACTTTTCTTACATTGGCTATTTTAATATTCAAAATTTAATTAGAAATCTGGGGGAAGAAAAACGTTTGCAATCCATATAAATGACTTTTAAAGCAAAATAAGCAAGCAGAAGTGTATTGTGGTTTATATATTTGAAACTATTTTATGGAAAGAATTAATTTCTATGAATAAAGTGATTTTTTTGTAAGGATATATAGCCGACATTATTAATTTTGGAATAAATACATATGTTTTTATGTTAAATAGAATGAATGTTTGCTTAGAGAATTTTAAAAAAGCAGTTTACATATTTAAATGAACTTAAATTATATTTTAGACGCGTTAATAAGGTTTAAAAATGAAGGTACTTATTTTAAAATTTCAATTTTAAGCAAACATTTATAATATGTATTAAAATTGCTATGACTTTTAAATTATAATATATATATATTAGTATTTTATGTAATAGAAAAATTAAAGTTTATACATATTAATAACACTTACTTCCAATTGTGTGTTGTTCTGGAGTTTTAAGATTTTTTTTCAAAAACAATATCTATGAAAACAACTTTAAATTAATAATTCTAAAAGAATAGAATAAAATTAAATGTAAGAACAGAATTCCGAAAATACAATTTTGAGATTTCAAATTCCCTATAGATTTTTTAGAGAAACTAATTCTGGAAGAAATTACTTTACTGAAGTGATGTCAAATCTGTTAGTACCTGAAATTAATAATGTTAATCGTGCGCTAAAAATAATAACCTTTGTTTATTTTTTAAAAAGTAACCGTCATTTACTCTTTCACATTAAAGCAATGTATTAAAAGTTGAAAGGAAAAAATTCAATTTATAATTTCAATTATATTTCATCTCATACTATATTTTCTTTAAAATTCACTGAAATGGAATGAAAATAATGGGTGTACACATCAAAATTTATATTTCTTTCCTTCATTCACCGAAACACATAAAACACAAAAACGAATTTCTTTAATTTAATAATTTAACTAAAAGCAGTTAATTTTTTTAGAGAGGATTTCAATCATATTGGAAACAGTGTATGCAGCATATTATTTAGATCAGAAATGAACCTATTCTTCTATTTATATAAGTATCACACAAAAGCTATAAAGCATTTCCTTTTCCCTTGATTTTTTTCCACTTTTTTTGTGCACTCTTTCTGTACTTATAGGTGAATGATGAAGAAAGAATGATTTCAGGTTATGCTTTATGAGACTGCTTCAGTATAAAACTGTACTTTAAGACTCTCAGAAGACATCGGACTGAGATAAATTTGACCTCGGAGTCGGATTCAGAAACCTACACTTTTTCTTCTTGTTCTGTTCTCAAAATGCACTGTAAGCTTCAAAATGAACAGCTTCTATTTCTTCTTTCAGAAAAAAATGAATACCTAAAAGTAGAACTCCGTGATATCTTCTCCGAACATTTTGTCCGTAAGCGTAACGGTTCATTCCTTTTCCTTATTTTTCATGATAATGCGAAAAACTCAATAGCTTTGAAACGTTGGACATTCATAATATTCTGCCAAGGGAAACAAGTGGGGGCATTTCTAGAGGGATTTTATCGATTCTAAACTATTCCTGTTGCTATTTCGAATTAGTTAATATAATTAGTTGGGAATGTAACACCAAATACAGTATTTCTTGAAAATGCAAATAATAAATATTTTATAACATTGTGTATATATTTGAAGTACCGATGTTATTTTTTCTTCTAGAATTTAAAACGATTTCATAAATTTCTTCATAATTCTTTTTAAGATATTGAGATGTTTTATTTCAGTTTCAACCTCTTGGTTTATTAGAGAACTGCAAATGCAAAACTTTGTCCATATAATTCCACTTCAGAGAGGGGGGAAAGACAAGCGTACTAAGAAAAAATGACTAAAATTCGATGTATATGGGTAGAAAAAGAATTGATTAAAATTTTCAGAGCAATTTAATATTTTATTCAGTCGATACAGATACATAAAGCTAATCAATAAAAGAGTTTGTCTAGTTTTGACCCTTATATAGAAGCTGCTATCTAACTTGATATTCACTTAAGGGTTTAATGAATAAATATTTTTTACAAATTAGCTCAAATTGAAAAAAAAATTGATTAGATCCTGGATAATTGTTAATGATTGCTTGTCACTCAAAATTTACGTTTATTGGAGAGCAATATGAAGACCTATGTATCCATAATGGAAGTGCTTAAAAGCAATTGAAAATAATCCGATGTATTTCACACATCGTCAAAATAAAATCTCGAGATTCGTGAAGAAAATAACAAAATTGGGAAAACCGACAATACTATTCTCGTTGCTGGTTCTTTGTTGTCAAATGAGATTTTATAACTTTACCTAGCAAATAAACTCCGTGCACTTTTTATCCATTTTCTTATTTGGTAATTATAAATCCCCACGCACACACAAAACTAACATAACATTTAAAAAAAGCTAACACTGCACATTATCTTTAGTTTCATGCCATTTTTGTTTCCATCCTAGCGATCGTAACCGTCCTTTCACGTCTTCTCCTCCCCTCGTTAAGTTCTCTTATTCTTTATATATTCCGATGGCAGCCCCCCCCCATAAGGTTTTTGCATTCAGATGAATCTTACACCGACTAACTGGCACATATAAATATCAAAAGAGCGCGATTACTAAACTAAATTATATAACCTAAGGATAACTCTAAGTTTGGGGATTATGTAGCCCATGACAATCACAGAAAGTTGTTGTACAAAGCATTTCACTGAGTGTTTTTGTTGATAATTGGGATTAAGTTTGAAGCTTGAAATAATTCTTATATACTCTGCGATGCTCCAGGTTAATAAAAATTAATTCAACATTAACGTTTTGCTATATTACATTATTATCCTTTATATTTTTATCTTCTTCAATTAAGTAGTCATATTAGCTACTTAAAAAGGGTCATAATTATATCTTTAAAATATTGAGTTACAAAGTAATAGTGTATATAAATAAAAAATAGGATTGTGAGATATACGTTTAAAGAATAGTTAGAGATCGGGATATTATATTAACAATAAAATCAAAATGGGCTTCTTATACTGCTTGCAAAAAGACAGTAAAACATTTTAAGGAAAAAAAACGGGAATTTATAATTTATGATAATTATAACTTCGAAATTCATAAAACTTATTTTAATCTCTTTTGCAGGAATTCAATAAACATAGAATTAAAATTTATTTTTTAAGCTTTTCTTTAAATAGTTTCTTCAATCACACAAACGTGATGAAAAATATCTTATATTTCTCTCATTTTAATAAATCAGTTCAAAGTTCTAAGTTTATGGTTAAAAACTTATCTACACTTGAAATAGAATGCGTCTTTTGTCTCATCAAAACATCTCTCCATTTCTAAAAATATTCCAAAGGCTATAAAATATTGCTCCAATATCTTTTTCCCATTTTAGCAATTATTCTTCCTATTTTTATAGGAGGATGAGGAGAATAATTCTGGATTATGTTTTCTTAGATATGATTCTTAATATATGGGACCCAGGAGAAGTCGAGTTGAGAAGAATTTAACCTCGTAGTCGATCACTATCATTTTTTTTATCATTTCTACAAAGCACTAGTAGCTTCAGAATGAATAGCTTCTCCTCCCACTTGAGAAAATGATGGCTTGTGGAAAAATTCTGCGATATCTTCTCTGAACATTTCGTATGGAAATCTATCGGGTTCTTACTTCCAAGTTTTTCATGATTATAAGAAATAACCATTAGCTTGTATCCATGATATTCTCTCAAAGTGAAACAATTATGGACAGTTTGGGCTCCTAAAAAGCATTCAGGATTGAAAATATGAATTTCTGAAAAATCCTCCCCAAAATACAATTTTTTATTTAAATTGAATACAAAAATAAATGAATTGTGAAGAAAGACATGTTGCAAGAGTTACAGATACATTTAAATTATAAAGCATTGATATATTCTAAATTCGGAAAGATTTTCCAAAAATTTCAATTTTGTGCATGTGTGTGTATTTAAGTAAGAAAGCTTGAAATAAAAATACCTTCCACAAAATTTAAATATGTAAGAAGAATCTAATGATTTTACCAGAATATGTTATTTATCTGTGCATCATATCTCAAAAAGTGAAACTCCTAAACTTAAAAAAAGTGTATATAAAGCTCATCAAAACACGAAGAATTAAGAAATGCATTTAAGTTTAAAAATTACAAAAGAAAATAAGTAAAATATATTTTTCTTCACCCCCATGACAGCTTTTCACGTCCAAAGAACTTCATTTTAACTTATATGTTTCATTATTAACAGAGAAATAGAATGTAAAAATTATTTAATTCTGTATGGGAATATTTTTCTTCCTTTATTATTTCTTTCTTTTTCAATGAGTGCTATTTAAATAATCTCAAAAAACTACTGTTGATTTTATTCTAATAATTAGTGCTCTAAAAGTTAGCAAAATCAAAACATCATGAACTAAATTAGTTCATCAAAAAAAATTTATTTATAATCGTTTTCATTAGAAAATGTAAGTATCCATCCATGTGGGGAAACAGTAAACAAATACACAATTATTAATTGTAAAAATTCTTAAGAGTTGTTTTTTACCATTTTAATTGGCTATAATATACATTGGCTGAATTCAATCTTTATATACAATCGAAAATTTCTTTAACGCCTTTGATGCAAAAAAGGGAGAGAGCAATACTTATATTTTTTATAAGATCATTTTTTGTTTCCTTACAAAAATACCAAATTTAATATTTCCATACATGCAAACGCAAGACAGTAGTACAAAAAATTACTTTTACTTCAAACCAGTTAGAAATATCTTAAGTATCTGTAGAAAAATTTTAAAAAACATACCTGGAAAAAAAGAATTTTTCTTCTAAGGAACTTACTTTCTAGAAGACAATTTAATCATCTGAAAAGAATTTCAAGAAAGACATAACAAAAATTTTCGAAGACCCTTTTTGGAGCAGTAAACATTCTCTAAATATATCTATCAAAAGAAAAAAGAGCAAAAAAAAACGAAGAATTTTTTTGTTATTGTTTAAAAAGTAGAACACAATTTTAAAGATATAAATTTAAATACAAAAAATTTACGTAAAAATGAATACTGCTTGAAAAGGGCAAAAGTCTTTCCTTGTAATAATGTTCTTGTTCAAATATTCCATCCTTTGTAATTCTCATAAAACTTTTTTAACATTTTTTCAAGAAATTGTTACTCAAGTTTTCAATATTTTTCTTATTGTTATGTGTTATCTAACTTGAAATGCAAATCAGTTTATCTTTCTAATACTGATTCATTTCCATATTTTATGCAGCTTTTAACACTGAAATAGTTAGTTTACTCTTAATATTATTTTCGTGTAATTAGCTTTTTCAATTGTTTTCTACATCTTGCGTGATACATAATGAAAATTTCTCACAGGATGGAATATTCTAAAGAACGAATCAATAATCCATTTCTTCACTATTTAAAAGCTAGAAAATTATATAAAATAAAGATGTATTTCTTATCTCACATCTTAAAGTATGATATAGATTTAGAAAGATCTTGAGATAAGAAATAAATAACTTAACTGCATTTTGAAATAAATTATTAATTTATAATGGCGAAATCTCTTATGAGTAATAATAATTATATATTTTATATAATTTATGTGATAACACAGAGTATAATTTCAAATGTATTTTTTTTTCATATTTCCCCAAAGGGCATAAATTAATGCATATATAAAATAAAAATTAAATTTAATACCGTAATACAAAATAAAATTCTATTTTTTATTAAAAAATATTAAATTTTATTAATAATAGCTTTTGAACGAATATTAATTAATGGCTTATAAAAAATGTTGAAACTGCATGATGCGTTACAAATTAGAAAATGCTTTTTGAAACTGTAAGGTTATTAACAATTTTTCTGATTTCTTTCTCTAGTCCAAAACAAGGTGCCTATATGTATGTCTGTATTTAAAAAATTGAAGATAATTATTAAATGTTCATATCGTATAGCGATCCTTTCCTCTATAAGCGTATGTATCGTGTTAAACCCAATTCAAAATTTTTGTAATTCACAAGATACTTTGATGATTGGGGAGGGGGATTTGATCTAACTACAATAATTATAAATATATATACATTTTAAAAAAACTATAGTTTATACTAAATGTTTCTTGTGGTGTGATTTTGTTTCATTGGAACATGAAGTCTAACATTCTCTTTATAGTTTGCAGTTATTAGTTACGCAATTGCGGCAACTCATGCCACAGATTAAAACGTTAAAAAAGATGTGATGAACTATTTAGTTTGGCACTACGGCAACAATAGTTCTTATATAAATTTATATTTATTCAATCGATTACTATTTACCGTTATCTTCTGATTCTATGTTTGTTATACTAGCAGTTGTTCTAAATGTTACGAAGACCTCGGACTAAGGAAATATATTACAAAAACAATCTCCATTCCAATTTTATAAAAGCTGTATTGAAGGCTTTAATTCTTAATATCTGTTGCTTTAAAATTAGCTTTTTGTGATCATATGTATCGTAAGCAAGTATATTATCCCTCTTTTTTTTCTAAAAAGAATAATGACATTAATGAATATAAAACTATATGATGCTTGTTTATATATATTTATATAAACAAGTTATATATATAATATAATATATATATACTTATAATATATATATATATTAATAATATATATATATTATATTACTGATTTGAAAATAGAGATCTTTATTTTTTATTTTCCGTGTGTTAAAAAAACTATGGATTAATCTCCATTAAATTATGTTTTATACATTCATATGCTTTAAATTTTCTTCAGAGTCAATCTCGAAAAATTAAAGAAATCTATAGTAATTTAATTATTGCTGATATAACTGTTTTAATTATTCCTTCTTAAATATTTTAATGATCTTCCTTGAACATAATCTAATAAACAAATAAGGAATTTTTAATTAAAGTTGAGATCTCGCTAAGTAAATGAAATACTTTTCTCTTAATTAAAGAAGAATATTAATTAATAAATTTTTAGCACTTCGGTGAAATTCGGTTCAGTTGATACATTATTCCTCGGTTAGTCAGAACAGTCTTGTTGAATTTATTCAATTTAATTTCTATCATGCATTTACATCGTAGTGTCTTGCACAGCCGTGTTCATTAAAACTTTAATTATCTTTCATTTCGCAAAAGTGCACTCAATAAAATTCTCTCATCAAAATCAGCTTGAACAGAAGCTCTTCGTGTTAAGAGAACAAGAAAGCCGACATTTCTCAGATTTAATATCGGTACCAACTCGAGGAAATGGTCGCCTAAGGCAAAGCTTTCTCTTCAGTTCATATGTTGCTGATTTTGTCTAAGATGTTTTTTAATCTTCAGGAAACCTTGCGTAAACTCCCTTTTTCTGCTTTTAGAAAAGGATTATTTTTTATGCTATGTCAGCTGCACTCGACAGCAGAAAAAGTTTTTTAAGAAGAAAAAAAATAATAATAAATGGAAAGGCAGTTGACCAATCTCTTTTGAGATATTTTACTATTTTTTTTTCAATTTTATTTTTTCCTCCACGTGGGGCCTTTTACGGTGTTCCGAATCCTCAATACGAAAAAACAAGGTTTTCAGTACCAAAAAAGGGAGAAAAAAGAACCCTAAAGCTCGATTTCTGTACTTCAAATACGGGCGGTTAATAACATGAACAACAAGACTATTATCTGTTTCGCTTGATGAAAAAAACAGAATTAAGAAGTATTTCAAGCGTAAGAAAAACACAAGCATAGTTTGTGCGACTAAAATCAATAAGTAATTCCAGTTAAAGAATAAAAAAATATTTTAGAATCTCTGTTTGGGAATTGATTATGAACTGTATGTAGTAGTCTTAAATTCAATAGTTTTGTTTATTTGTTCTAACATTGGATATTATCAAGTAAGCCAGCAACATTTTTGTATTACAATACGAATGCGTTTCAATACAGCTCCTTGCATTGGTTTAGTGCATTAATTAAACAGATGATTTGAATATTACAAATACATTAGTATTCACGGGGCATAATGACTACTAATTTTACTCAATGTATTTCATACATTATATTATGATCATCTCTTTCACCAAGCAATTTTTCAGACACAATGCCACTATGTCTACGAAAGAGAAAATTACAGCTAAATATATTTAATTTGCATTTATTTCATTTAAATTTCATCCACGATGCTTTAAAAACATTTTACATAAGCTGTATTTTGACTGAAAGAGATGCACATTTTCCATTTAAAGCTTTCAACTATTATGTTTTAATATGTTATTTAAATGCATACTAAATACGATTCATTTGTTAAACAACACATTTTCTTTCCCTGTATTGAAAGAGAGACAGCATTTCTGACATGGTTGATTTAGTTTAAGCCATTTTGAATGCATTGATCCGATAAATTAAAATTCAGCTACATCTCATAGTTCATGAAATGCAAAGAATAGTTTTGCTTTATACTAGAAAATTCAATTTCATATTACCGCAAATATAATAAAAAATGTAGAAGTAACGAAACAACAAAATGACCCTTGATAACTCATAAAATTAAAGAAAGTATAAGTAAGGACAATATTAAATTGCATCATTAAAATGTAGTAGTTCATGTTATATACAATGTATTTCATGTTTGTTTTTTTTCAGGAACCCCAAGAAAATCTATTTTTGTATATTACACAACATACCAAGTAAACATCTGGACTTGAACATATCTGATCTTTAATAGGCATTATTAATAAATAAATAGTCTGCGATAGTATGCAACTTAATGAAAGAAGTCATATTAAGATGCATTATTAAAACTTATTATTATTATTATTCTCCTAAAAAGTAGAGACATCAAGATAAGTTAATGCGTATCCAGTTCAATAAAGATTACTCATTAATATAATTATAATTATAAATATTACAGATAATTAATTATTTATAATTCATTGAGCATATTGATTGGTTGCTTTATTTAATCTTTAATAAATTCCATGGTAATAAGTAATAATGATTTAATTTAAATATTATTGATTAGCACCAAATAATGTAAAATCTGTGCAATGGAAAACTATGTTATATTATTGAAGTCAGAAAATTTATACTTTCACGTATTTATATTAAAAATAAAATAATAAAATGTACATAGTCTGTATGGAATTTCAAAGCAATTTATAGCTTTAAAACAAAATAGCTTTTATTAACAAATGAAATACTTTTTCGGTTCATAACATTACCGTTCCTTTTATAACGGCAGTGCTTCCATTTATATGTATGTATTTTTTCCTAAAAAAAAGTTTTGAAAGGTACATATACATGAAACACATGCAAATAAAAAAATTATTATTTCTAAAAATCAGTTATTTTTAATATGTCACACTACTTCAATAATATCAGAAGAAATTATAATGATTACTAATAAAATGTAAAAAATAACTAATTAGGAAAAAGTTTTTTTTTTTTTTTTTTTTTTTTTTGTAAATTTTGTGTCTGGTATTAAAAGAATTTCGAGTAATTGTTCTGTGGCTTTTCCCGTTTAAGCACTTAAACAGTAAGGGTTAAAAATAACTACTAATATCACCATCGTTATTATTTCAAGGATAGTTTTTACAAGTGACTAGTAAGAAAGCATAAATTCAAAACCATAATGATGTAGATATAATATCTAGAACATTATTTAATATTATTTGCCTAATGACCTGATGGTCAATGGCCAGGCATTTGATAAATAATAAAAATATTTAATGTTATTATTTCTTGTATTATAAGAAGCTCAATTTTTTGCAATTTCGTGATATTTTGCAATCAATTTACTACTTAAAATAAATTATCTTAAAAACTAAAAACACAAATTACGAAGATTACTACAGGCAGAGGGCCTCAAAGTTTTTTTTTTTTTTTTTTTTTTGCTTTAAAAGAAGCATGGCCTTTTAAATGTAAGAAAAACTGACATTAGTGTGTGGAATTATTATAAGTTACTACACACACACACACATATATATATATCCCTGTAGTCTAATACTCATAACATAATTCAAAACTGAAACATTATTGAAACTAAAATATTTAAAAGTTAAATTGCGATAAAAATTTACTTATAAATCTATTGTTCCCACAAAATTATGTTAAAGAATTCCTGTTCTGTTACGAATTCAAACTACAAACTTTCATCCTTTAAAAGTATTATCCGATTTCATTTTCATAACATAAAAAGAATCACACTTAATAACATTATTTATTAATTAAAGGTAGCTATAGATTCTGTTTCAACATAAAAATTATGTATATACATGCACAATAAATTACATAGAAATATTACTATTCTTTTTATAAAAAGCGTTATTCTAAATTATACTGTGTCGTTGTGAATACAAAGCATTATCAAATTATTTTTCAAAAAATTCCCAGAATTAATATTAACAAAATTGCTCAGCGTGTTCCCCCATTTTAAACATTTTGTTCTTCCGGATGTGATACCTGAATTTAAAGGAATTCTCTCTATTTTCGATTATCATTAGTATGGGCAAAGTTTAGGCGAAATTTGATGATTTATAATGAACCTCGGGTAATAATATTGTCAAAGCATTGGAGCATAAATTAGTGTAATCAGGTAACAAGCTTCGTGAAACTCATGCAGGTGACTGTATCTGAACTCAAGTTTACAAAGTAAAGAAAATTTGTCCGTGAATATATGATTAGTTGCCTTTAGAAAGCACTCTTGTAAAGGATACGTAGTGAGAGCTTCAATGAAATTATACTTACGGATTTCATTTCGTACTACTTTCACGTCATGTTGAGTGGTTGGGATCAGAGTGTTAGGTAAATACATATTATCTAATTATCATGTTGGTCAGTTTATTTGGATTTACAATTTAAAGATTCCTTATTTTATGATATATTTATATATAAGCTGTTTTTTATTGGATATTCCAAAAAACATAATACAATTGTTTTTAACAATTTAAAAGTTATATTTTGTGCAATATCTGTACAGTAATGGTCTTTTATTAAAAAAATATCTTCTCCTGAATTATTAAAGAGAAATTCATTCCCTCCCATTATTTAAAATTCCTTAAAATTTCAATGTAAATTCATTCGGTTCCATAATTTAAAGTTCCTTAACCATTAATCATGAATAAAGCACTGACTGCTTTAAATTGTATACATCAAAAGAAGTATAACGCAATCTTTTAATATTATAAACACTTTTGTGAGCGATTAACTACTTCATTAACCCTGAGAGGCGTATTTTTACTATGGTAAACTTTAATGTAAAAATACCCAAAATCTTCTTCTATGATTATGTAGAATAGTTATATGCATTCAAAAAATGTAAGATTTGCTTGTAGTCTCAAAAAGGCTGGTTTCAAAACGTGGCATCTATAACATTAAATGACGAAAACACATAACATGATCGCTTGGATCTACATAAGTTTAATCTATTTTTGGCAAATAGATCCTATATTCTAACTTTCATAATAATACAAAAGATAATATTATTTAACTACTTACAACAACTAATAACTACTTAAGAGGAATACAGTAAAAAACATATTCTCCAAAATACTGAACAATAAATAGAAGTTAGTTAACTAAAATTAGTTAGTTTTATTCAGTAGTAATTATAACTAAAATTTATTATATGTTGCTTAAGTTTATAATAACTTCATAAAATGTATATATAGGTAATGCGAATAGAATTCACGATATTTCGGTATAACACACTATAAAAGAAACAGTATTATAAAATAAGATAAAAAAAAGGTCTGGTACAAATCGATACATTACATAGTTGTCTGCAACAAATAATAAATAAAATGATTAAAAATAAAAAATATGTTACATCATGGGCAAAGAGCACGCATGTATTGAAAATAATTTATTTTCCTGAGTGAAGTTAAAAAGAGAAAGAACATTTTCTCAGCCTTTTTTTATAAGAATTCCACGTATGCTCTACGAAGGATTCATGTGCACGCGGCATTCATTGATACATACTATTTATTGTTTTATTGCTTACTATTGCTACATTAGAGCAGTGATTCTCTGCCACTGTGCACGGAACTTTTGTATGTCACCAAATTTTTGAAGTGTGCAACCAATTTTTCTTAAAATTATTAATTATATTCTAAGAAAGAAAAAAATAAAATCCGGAACTGAATCATACATTCGGCTGTTTTACAGAAATAAACTAAGAGTAGTATATTTAATTTATTCCTTCGTGGATAGATGGAAGTGTATTAAGAAGATAAGTAAAATTCTTTTAAACTTATTTTTTGGTTAGTGTGCCGCCAAATTTTAAAATTTAAAAAATTGATCGCAACAAAAAAAGGTCAAGAATCGCTGCATTAGAGACATCTGCTCTATTATAAACAACCTTTCATGCCATCTTTACACGTTGTTCCTCTGTTTCCCAAATACCCAGCAAATGATTCTAGCAAAGCTGATCAAAAACATCACGACAGAGATAGAAACCAGTACCTCTGAAAGATGTTATAGTTTTGTTAAGAGACCGTCAGGGGAAAGGTTGCCAAATTAAATGTTTTGTGTTGATTTTCATAGAATAAAAAGCATTTTGAAGCTATCCAACATCCGAACAGTAAGTTTTGCTCGATATTTTCTGTAGTTTTGATTTTTTTCAAACTTATGCAACGCTATCTGAATATCTGAAAAAGCAACATAAAAGAGTCCTATGACAATCTTGATTTGAAAAAAATAGCTCACAGTCTTATTTAACTTATACCATTGCAAAGGGTTACTACAACAAGTTTTACTACAATGAGCTTATTTCGAGCTTATAATGTGATGTATTTAAAAGAAACATTCTAGAAAATAAATTTCAATTCATATTGTCCTTATATAATAAAATTTCATTTTATTTACAATACTTTTGTTGAATTTAAATAATATTTTGATGCTTTAGTCATTTTTTTTTCAATAAACTTAAAGAAAAATGAAAACTAACTGGGATAGGTTAGGTGGAAAATATATAAGGTTGAAACAGAACAGATATGTATACTAAATTTTCTGGTGCAGATCCAGTTGGGTTTTAAAAAAATTTGTTTGATGCATAAATCTAATTTAGCGTAAAAATGATAATCGAATCATATGCTACAAAAAATAATGAAGAAAAAAACCTTAAAATAGTTTTGAACACACAAATTGTGTCTAAAATAATATAAACTATAAAAAAATATTTACAAGAGAAGCTTAATATATCAGTTCTTCAGAATAAGGGAGTGCAAATCTTACATTTGGTATGAAAAACACAGCATTATAATTTTTTATACATACACTAAATACTAACATAAAAATTATAAAAACATTTTTGTAGTATGTCAAGTGAAAAGAAAACTCAGCACATATTCCTAATGCATGTGGTACTTTATTTTTCCATACGAGACTGTACTTCAAAATAACAATAAAGTAACTCTTAAAAATATCAAATTTCCATTTTATTAATAAATATATGTTCAAATCTAAATATGTCTTCAATTTAATTTTGTATTTTAAAAATGTGAAACTCATTTGAAAAAAATGATCTTTTAAGTGAATAATTCAATTAGAACTCTATATTTTATACATGAATTCAGATCATTTTTTAAATATAATATTAAAAAACGGAAAAGCTATGTGAAACACTCAAGTTTTTACACTTCTTTTTAAAATATTAATATAATTGTAATTAAAATAAAGAATATCATTTTAAAAGAAAATGTAAATTAAAATAAAAAAATACAAAAAGGCTGGCATTTAAAAAAAAAAATTTTTAACGCAAGATTAAAATCCACCTTTTTGCGTATATTTAATGTACTAATTTAATTCCTATCGATAGCGTTTTATAAATAAATTTTTCATGCCAGATATAAAAAAATAATTTAACATCTACAAAGAAATACATTAACAACCGGTTCCCACGTGACACATTTTAATCAATTTTCCATTTCCATCGCATTTAATAGAATAAAATCCCTCGCTTCCAATGCGAGTTTTTAATTTCTACATTAAACATTTATTTCTTTTTTTTATCTGTCATCTTTCTACGAGGTTATTTCTTAATTTAAAATATCTCAAGGAATCTGAAATGAATTCTTATTAATTCTTGTTTATTTGTTTCGGTATTCTTTTTTTCTTATTTATACGAATTTAATGAATGTATACCTGGTTTTCATAACTATAAAGAAATTATTTGTTCAAAGTTTATTAAAATACATAAAAAAAATTTTTTATTTTTCTTTTATGTTAATCCTTTTTCCTTTAATACAATACTGCTGGTTTATCTCATACTTACTTCGCCTTATTTAAAAGAAAATAATTGCTCTAACATAGCAAAAAAAATGTTTTATTTTCCTTTATTTCAAAAGAGTTCATTTGAAACCATATAGCCTTCAACATTTTTATTTGAAAAATTTAGCTTTCAATTTATATCAATCATTCGAAATCTTGTTTTCAAATTAAAAATTTATAAACATTTAGAGAGTACAAGACAATAACTTTATAATTAACCGTGACACACAAATATTAGAGCTATTAAGAGCTGGACATCCAAAATAAAAGCTATTTCTTCTAATATATTTTTTTTTTAATTTTATAAATTTCAGGAGTTATATTTCAATAGTTAAATTTTAGCATAATAAAATGTATGTAAAACAAATATTGCCTAAATAAATGTCATCAGACTATCTGTACCACGGGAAATTTCATCTTACTTGTCATTTAAATGTTTTAGTATTATTACATATATTCTTATTCTCAATAGTATTCAATTAATGCGAAAAACTGGAAAAAAGCACCAATAGCATATCGAGAATCCAGAGGTAAATAATAAATAAAAGAAGAGACAGAAGAAAAAATTATGTATTCTTCATAAAATAATTTTATAAGCATCTTACTTTTAAATTTTCCCATTTTGTAACGAATAGTATAAATAATACAATCACTAACTTCCTAATTATGGAAGATCAATCTCGTTCTTAGAAAACTGACTATATACTGAAACAAAATTCAATCAAATTTATGAGTCTAATGTACTATAACAGTTAAATTTATAATAAATGTACGTTTGAACGTATCCCTGAATATATGCTTGCTGTAACTAAAATGCCGGAAGCATTTCCTACTTCAGTAGCGAAGCTTATTACTTGCAAACTCAGTTCATTTCGAATTTTTCTCACAAGGGATTTTCTATCGTTCTCATTAAATTTAACCATCCTGTCAGAATAATTTTATAGCAGCAAAACTGCTATTGTTCTAATTTTTAATGAGGTCATTTATCAACAATGTTAAAGAAATATTTTAAAAGAGGAAAATAAAAGATTATGGAGGCAAATCATATGTAATGTATTTATTTTAACTTTGGAGACGTGACTCTCCGTTTTTATATTACCATTTTTCGAAATAAAGAAAATTATATGAGTTTCTTAGAATGTTTAATAATGAAATTTGTAAGACAAAAATTATGTTTTTAACTTTTTAAAATTCCTATCATTAGGTTATAAACACCCTAATGAAATGCTTATTTACCCCTTGAACAAAAATAAGAAATACACAAGTAGCTTCTATTTTATTTTTTTTTAAAATTGGTTTTTTATCGTTTTATCCATATTTTCCAAATAATTCAGATACATTACTTGTTTTAATAAAATACAGATCTTATTAAAGCATCAAGCTTTTCATTCTCTTGTAAATGTAGATTTAAATCACATTATTTAATGGATTGCCTTTTTTTCTCGCTTCTACTGATTACTTTTAGAATGATAGAACAGAACATCGTAATTTCAAAATTATTTGCTATTTTTTAATCAATTATTTATTATTTATTTCATTGTATTGACGATTTTTATATTTTTATTTAGTCTTGATTTTAAGCATTTTATAGGATTCATTAAAAAATGTCAGATTTATGTTATAAGAACTCAATACAAAACAACGTTCTACGCAATTTAGAAGAAGTATACTTATCTACCTCGTCGAAAGAAATTTTTAAATTAGTCTCAATTTTTGCAAATCCTGATTAGAATTTTCCGCCTTCTCTATACTACATTTGCTAATTTCAATTGTTTAACATATTGGTATTTACTAAAAAGGAAATATAAAATAGCTCTGTTATCAAATCACATCACACACAGTACACAGACTGGAACCTTATTATTCCATCTTATAGAAAATGTATAGAATGGAATTATATATGATGAATAAGGAGACACTCAAGACAGAAAACTCAATAAAAGATATAGAATATGTATAAATGAAGAGTCTTACAGCCTCACAAAGAAATATTCCTTTTGCCACTGAATACTTCGATCCCATCGTTGAATTCATGATTGAAAGTGTATCTGGAAAGTTATTTGTGTAACCTATTCACCACATCCATCTCATCAATTATTCAATGTAACATGTGCAAGAAATTTTTGCCCAAGCAGTTGCTTCTTAACATTTCCCAGAAAGGAGAAAGTTACATTCCATTCCTGGAAAAATAGTTCATGACTAAACTTAACGTTCTGATTAATATGTTATTATTCTTCAATTCATGGGTAGATTTAAATATCTTTATAAAATTCGTTTTGTCTAAAATCTCAT
The DNA here is from genome assembly GCA_019973975.1 of Trichonephila clavata. Taxonomy (NCBI): domain Eukaryota; kingdom Metazoa; phylum Arthropoda; class Arachnida; order Araneae; family Nephilidae; genus Trichonephila; species Trichonephila clavata. Next base: position 60,233 of record BMAO01009026.1, on the reverse strand, counting down.
CATAATATCAGCCGAAATCCCTATAGACGCCCCCCTGCAAAATAAAATGTTTCATGAATAGTCTGTTGGTGTTTGTTAATTGAGGATATAATATGTATGAAACTCCTTTTAACACTTGTCACCGAGATAAATTTAAAATTGTCTACATTAAAATTACTTTGTTCAAAGATTTTCAGCAATGCTCATACATTTTTTTTTTTATTTTCTGCAAACAACTTCTCTTACATCAAGACGATTTTTTATCTCTTATATGAGACATATCTAAATCTTCAGTAATTGCTTTTTGGAATAACACAATTTTAAGATGTTTAGTTATTTATTTATGTTTTTTACCCCTAGTATGTAACGTAGTAAATAATTCAACATCTTTTATTTGTAAATTAAAGTTATGTGTACGTCTAACAATTTGTATGCTATGTAGTTTTAATTCCAAAAAGTACTATTACTTTTAGTTGCGTTTTGGATATATATATTCAAGTTTTATTATTATTTGTGCCTTTATCGCATTTATCAAGTAAATCAACCTATCTTCATTTCTTATACTATTGGATTATTACAAAATGGTATTAGTATTAAAAACAGTTGAACGATTATTTATTTTTTAAGATAAAAGGATAAACATTTACAAAAACTCTAAATTATTTTTTTTTCAAAAAAAAAATTGCTTTATTGAAATTATTCAAAATGACATTTAATAAGAAGGAAAATTTTTAGTTTAATTCATTTTTTATCTGAAAATGCTTTGTCAAATTCTGTCAAATATTCTACACACTTATAAACAGTTTTTAATTACTATTTAGTAGCAAATATTGCGACAATTTAAGTGTTATGTATTTTCTATGATTAAATTTTACTAAAACACTATACAAAAGCATATTGTAGGAAAGTTGCTCTCTCTCTGTCGTAATATTCTTTTTTTTTTAAAGTTAACACTTAACCTTTTAACAGAAATGTACAGTTTTTTAACTCTTAACAATAATTTAATCCTTGTAATTGAACACACCCACATCATAACTTGTATTTTATAAACTACTTATTCATGAGTTAATGGGTGTGCCAATTATCTGTCTATTTATTACCCAGAGGGACCGAGCCCACTCAGCAAGTGTTCAGAACTTTTAAGACGTTTTCTTCCTCGAAAGTCATATCACTTCAGCTAACCGAGGCCAAAGAGCAAGTAAAAGTTTCCCGGATATACATATAACTTAAATAGGACTTTAATTAAATAAGTAGACAGATAGTATGGCCCAAAGTACAGGTATTATAGTAACAAAAGCTTATGACTGAGAAGGCAGGTTTAAACAGTTTTAAAGCTCAAATCTTTTTTTATTTGCCTATAATATAGGGTTAAAACAAAATTTATAAGAGAAAATGTAATTCAAATTGTTATAAAATAATATTTACTCGTAGTAATAAAAATAATTTGTTTTTAATATAATTGTCAATATTCCAAAGAATCAGAAAATAGTCTACTTAATCCTACTATATGGAATGAACATGAAAGAAATCATGCCACTGCATTATGCAAAAATTATTAGCTATAAATATATTCTTTAATGCAATTAATTGCATATTTTATGTAGAAAGATAGTGCAAATAGTACGTAAATTTTTTTAAAAAATTCCATATAAATACCTTTTTGAAAAAATTATAAAAAATGAGTTCAATTACAACAAAATTAACTAACATATAGCGAACAAGATTTTTAAATATGTCATAAATATGTATTTTATAAAATGCAGGTAGGATTTTTTTTAAACTTTGTTTTTTCTTGTTTTGGATTGTAATGCGGGACTCGAATTGAAGTCTGGCAATTTATTAACTTGGTTAAATTCAGGATTGACTTCACTCACGGATACCATAAATTCTGAAAAAGAAATTGTATTGAAAATTTTACTATCACTTTTTATTGGAGTGATTGGTAATATTCAAATAAATTCATAAATATTTCACTAGTTCTACATACTTATCTAATTCTTAACAAAACAAAAATCTGCTTATCCATTTATAAACAAACAAAACATATACTGAGTTTTTTAAAATATATTTCTCTTTTTTTTTTCTTATCATTTAAATGTATTCATCAATTTTTTATATTTTAACGGGATGAGATTTTCCTAAACGCCTCTTTATACTTAATAATAATACTTTTACTCGATTAACCTCTCATTTCTTTCCAAATCAATTAAAATTTCATTTAATTCTAGCAAAAATAAATTTTAATTAATAATTTCAAAAATTTTTGACGCACATTAAACTTTTGTATCAGTTATTTTCTTTCATATGCTAAAAAAAGGGAAAATCAGAAACTTTTTAAATTTTAAAACATTTAATCAGAGAAACGCAATTTTCAATCATCATCCTCGCAAATAATCTTGAATGCAACGCCTTCAAAACTCATTTGAATTTTGCAATGTATCGCTTTTCAATGTACCATTTGCGTCTAGATTCTTAACTTTGTCGTTGTACCTCCTGTTCGTGTTGGTTGAGATGGAGATCTTGTTTATCATTGAAATTCCTTGGAGGATCCGAACGTAGTAAGGAGTGAGAAGGTCATTGAATTAAACACGAAATGGTAACAAATAGATATTCGCAATAATTCACTTTTATTAATTTAAGCGTTATAACTTACACGAGATGCAGCAAGAGAACTAAATATTAAGAAATAACCGTTATTTATCTAAAATGAGATGCAGCCTTTGAAACTCGCAAAAGAAAAATCCTCCAATTTCTTCTAATATATTGCGACTATAATTCAGGTCCACATAAGAACTATTCTCACTATGTAAATGCTATTTAGTAGTAACGTTCATTTGCGGAGTGAAGTTTTTCTAGCTCAAAATTTTGATTCGGCAGGATGGAAAAAAACCGAGTTACAGAAGATAAAGCTCACGGATAACCCGTGGTTATAACTTTGGCTTTATAGAATAGTCTGTTTATGTACTTTGTTATTTACACCATTTAATTGCTTAAGGTCCAAATTATTTTTATCCCCTAAAAATTCTAATTTGTTTTTGTCTTTTTTAAAATAAATTAATGTGCTTAGTTGTAACCAAAACAAAATTGCCAAATATCCATATTTTTGATAACTCTTTAAATTCGGAGGGTCAGCTATAAAATTTTAAAAAAGGACAATTTGCTTAAGGAATTACATTTTATTTATTATTTGCATATGGTGGTGGCGATGTGATACACGCAAAAGCAAGGCATGACGCATAAAAGAGCGTCGCACTCCTTGTATAATATTACCTTGATTCCTTGATGATTATCTTGAACTATTTCCCTTTGGCATTCATTTTGCGAGCACACGTAGCACAATGCCTTGCAATGTTTTGTTGTTTAACTATTGTAATAATAAAATCTGGAAAATGTCTCCAGAAAAACATGTAAGCATATGAGTACTACTTGACCTTCCTATACTTGTAGAAGTGTCGTAGTAATGCTTAGTCTTAGCAAGAACTGTTTCATGTTGTTGTCCGAAGCATTTCACATAAATCATTTGTGTATTACTAATTTCTTCTTTTCGTATTTTACAAAAACATTTTTACAAAAAACAAAGTGATTCTAATTTCCAAGGTTGAGAAAAGGTCCAGCAAGTGGTATTCGTACTTAGGCAGAGCACTGCAAATGTTTATAGCTGTCATCCAAAACAATTCCTTTTCCTGCAAAAATTTAAAAAATTCCAAACATATCCTCTCTTAGAATCACATAAAAGGTAGGTTTTAATGTCAAATAGTGTTCTTATTAGTGGTATATATTGTATCCAACCCAAGCGTCCATTATATAACCACAAGCTTACATCAATTGCTTTACATATTTTTTTCGGGAGTGCAATAAAGAAAAAAATTTGTCAACTAACTTTTTGTATACTGACCATATTTTGCTCAATTGAGGATTTAGATGGTTTTCTGCACCAAAAGTCTCATTGCTTAAGAAATGAGAGTATTTTTGGATGGATGTTAGGAAGATGTTTCTAAGCACTAACGTAACATGCGCTGAGAACAAAAAAAAGTTTTTATGAACATATCCCAGTGCTTCTCAAAGTTTCAATATTTGCGACCCAATATTCAATCATAATTTTCCTCGCGCCCTCCCCATACAATAAAAATATATTTAATTCAATAATACTATACTTTGGCGCTAAAGCTACAATACGACTTTCTCTTAAGTGCCATCGGCGTATATAAACGTCTCGCTCAGCAGAAGCATTAATTGCCGGACGTATATATACGTCTTTCCGAAGTAAGATCTGTGGCCGCGGTAGCCAAGTGGTCTAGGCATCGGATCATGGCTAGCGTGTCATGAGTTCGATCCCAGTACCACTGAAGACCCATCGTGTAGGGGAGCGATGCACGTTAAAGCTGTCGAGAGCTCAAACATCCTCCCGTTGGTGTGGTGTGGTAGTTAGGAGAGGGAGGTGCCAGCTCAGGTATCGTCCGCGTCACTTGACCATGGTTCAAAATTACGCGGACCGTCGCCAAAAGCCCTCGTGTTGCTAAACAGTGCGACGTTAATATTCACTCACTCATTTACTTACTCACCCGAAGTAAGATCTTTTCTGGGAACTGCTATCCATAAAATTATTCCAAAGTTTTGGAATGTAATACAAGGACCTTGACAGTGTTTGTGAAGGATTAATTTATTTCAGAGGATTTGCTTATTTATTCCTTTTCTCCTCCTCCCAATACATCACATACGCGTGCCTTCGTGGAAACGGTGGCATTGGGGAGAGAATCGCGTTACTTTTAAATGGCAGTTAAGGGATTAATTATAAACGATACAAATTATCATAATAAGTGCTCAGTTTAGTATATAATTTTATATATGACGAGCTCATGGGGTCATTGGCAATTATTAAAGTTGTTCTTAACTTAGTATTGTTAAATGAATTACAAAATACGGTGTGCACATTTATAAGTGTATTATATCAGTCTAAATGTATAATTTATATTTTTTATTATGTCAGAATGTATTTTGTTTGTTTACTTTTAGTAAATTAATAGTTTTTTAAGTAATCCTTTGTTTCCGACTTTTCAATATACTCGCACCCCCCTAGTTATCATGCCCTCTTATAGGGGCGCGCCCCACAGTTTGAGAAACGCTGACATATCCTTTAACCAGTACTGCTTCATCATTGGCTTTTTATTCACAGCACACTTCGTAGCATAATCAAGGCTAAGATACCTGTACTCGTATTTCAACGTAAGTCACATTGACCTATGCACAGTTAGAAATTGAAGGCTTGTTTACTAAGAATTACTAAGCATACATGTATGTTTGTGTTTCACATGCATATATAATTTCGTCATTTAAAAATAGACTAATTTAAAACAATGGTAAAGCGTTCTTTTTGAACATTTATTTTTTGGATTTTCAACAAACAAAAATATTGGTGGAGGCGGTATTTTTACATTTAGCATACACCATTTAAGCAGAAGTCATATATGGTTCTAATTCATTAGGAGAGATGAACTTTTCACTCTCATTAACATATAAATGTTGTTCAAAATTTGACCCACTAGAATTTTCACATCCATTTTCAGCATCCAACATTTTAAACGTATACAATAGCAGAATAAAATGTTACTAAAGAACACAATAATGTTGTGAATCAACTCAACTTGTGAAAAGAAATACCATCATATACACAAACCTGATTTAAAACATCCCATTATGCACTAAAAGATTCACAAATTCTTTTTATGTATACTCTGTTGTGTATAATAATAATATATATTTGCGTAAACACTGAATGGTTTCGATGAGATTGATAAAATTTATCCGAGTAATCTCGGATTATAAAAGAAACTGCATGCATTTACATGTAACGAATTTATTCGGATTATACCCTTAAGGTATACGACTACTTACGACATTTTTTGTTTTAAAAAAATAGAGATATGGAGATTTTTCTATGGTTTTTAGATTTGTTTAATACATTTTAAGAAAAGCATACTAAAATTAAGAAGACAAAAAGAAATTATTATTACCAAAATGGGAAAAAATTGGTAAAAATTTACAAAAAATAACATAAACGGGCCCATTTTGTACCAAACATTTATGAACAAATTTTCAATTTTTCAACTATGATGTGTTGTTATATTATTCATTTTTGAAATGACATTCAGGGTAAGATAAATTTAAATTTTAACAAAAACTAGAGCGCATTATCTTAGTTATTATATGAAGTTGCATAAAATAACAATGGTTATATTAACATAAGGGACTGTAAATTTTGTAATAAAACAGTGATTGATAAATCTGAAGGTTAAAACATTTCTACTAACATTATACAGAACATACACAAAAAAATTTCGGTTAATTATTTTCAAAACTTTCTTAGCATTCGCTGTCCCCTTTTGAGCATTTTCAAAAAAACACTTTTCGAGTGAAATGCGTTTTAACGTATGACATCTTGCTTAAATTAATGGTATCTGCTTTTACTAAAACACTTTCAGTTTTTCTTTTAGTGAACAAAAAATAATAAACTTGGTATTTTTATAAAGCTAATAAGATGGTCTATAAAATAAAATCTTAAAAAATTTGTCAATTTTTGGCAAAATTCCCAATTTTAGGGTAGGATACCTTAAGTAGTTAATATGCTTTAATTCTATTCTCTGTTCTAATTCTTCCAACAAATTCACTTTTATTTTCAGAAGAGTATGCAAATAGACAAGGAAAAACTAAACAAAAATACATGTTTTGGTTTTTCTTTATAAACGAATTAGTTTAATAATCGAAAAAAAGACTATAAATTAGATTATAGAGAGAGACTGCTTGAATTCAGATTTCATAAGAGGTGTAACAATTCTTATATGTGTAGTCGTTTAAGTTAAAAGGGACAAACTATCAAGGTTGAGGTCATATTCATTAGTTGCAACTTGCTTGATTTGATTTTGATTTTTTTTTTCAGTTTACTTGTTTAGAATTGATTTCCATATAAAGCCTCCGGTATGGAAATATTATGAGGAGCGAAATTTCTACAACCGTTAACAAAAATGCGTTATGTTGTGTTCTGCGCATACGCCAAGTTGTTGTCGGAAAGAAAAAGAATAACTTTTTCTTCTGTTTTAAAATTCTTTTCCTACAGAAATTGGAGAAAAAATAGTTACAGAATCAGAAAGTTCATTTATTTCGTCACGATTAGGTATAAATTTTTTAGAAAATAACGAAATTTTGCATTTTTACGATTTTTTTTTTCTAAATTTAGTCAATATCGATCCGATTTTATGAAAAGAGTTTTTCAATCGTTTTGTACGAATTTCTTACCTTTGTAATGTATCGAATTTTTGTACTAAAACTGTACATACTTTGTTCTTTTGGAATCAGTGATTTAAGATATGAAATACCAAAAAACTTTCTTTTTTGCGATTTTTCAAAAAATACTCAAAATTTTAACTAAACATTTAATAACTTCATTATTTATAAAAATAATTATACGAAACTTTTTTTTCCAAGTGTCAAAAGTTATTTTCCATGTTTTGTTCAAAGATTGAAAAAATTACGGATTTTAAAAGAGTTTCTGTGTTTTTCATCTAATACTCTTCTTACAAAAAATCATTTATGCAATTTCTTTTTTACCTTTTTTGTTTAAAAATTACCGTTATTTGTTGTTTATGTGAGAAATTTGGAAAGTATCTTTTAAAAACTAAGCCCACACACAAAAAAATAAAACTTTTAATAAAAAAATCCGCAAACTACATTTCCTAGCGTACCTCTTTTTAGCGTAATTGGCCTCGAAAACTGGTTTTCAAGCCAAGCAACACTTGATGCCTTAGCTCTTTTGACAAAAAAGTTGACTATAACAACTGAAAATCACCAAATTTAGCGGTATGTATTTAATACTGTTTTGGTGCGTTGAAGAGCAAAGTAACGCGCGCGCGCGAAGCATGATTATCAAAAATAAATTTTTATTTAAACAACACAACCATTATACTCCATTAGAATATTCCCTTTGTAGCGGTATCTTCATAAATCAGTAACAGCCTCCGAACAGAGGCGATTGAATTTACTTAGATTTCTACTCATCTTACTACATTTGATCAAATTATGATGAATAAAATGAATAGATAGGATATGATTCTCTTTTTTCTCAACTGCCAAAGTCTCCGGGCACATGCACGGGATCTTCATGGTAATATTGTGCAAAAAGCACACATTCAGATGTTATAAAAAACATGACTTCACAATGAGGAATTAGTTGAAAATGAAAATTTCAAACGCATAACACAGTACCGACGATCAAGTATTAAGCAAGGGGGCGGGGTCGCCATCTATCAAAACGTGCGCGTTTCAACATAAGTTTATTGGCAATCATGACGATTTTGTGAGAAGAAATACGTTAATCAAACTAAATCTAATTTGGGAAATATATATGCTGTGATATGCACTTTATCTAACGGTAAACCCATTGTTGTCGTCACAGTTTATATTTCTGTCAATCAGAATGTTACTAACATTATTTATTATATCCACGAGACATTATTAGCATATTCAGAAGATGGTTCTAAACTCTACTGGGGAAACCAGTATCATGTACCTCTACTCCTATTTGGTGGTGATTTCAATATTGATTTCGATAAAGGTGAAGGATTGAGATTAGCACAGTTTTTAAAATCAGAGCTTAGTTTGGATTTTGTTTCTTGTAGAGCACTGTCGACTAGGGCATGTCGGACCAAAAGTTCAAAACGGTATTCGGTGTTTTGTAGATCCTAATACCAGGATACCGGTTTTAATACCGGTAGTAGAAGTTTTAAGAAAAGAAAGAAAATATACAGGTGGTATAACCATTGATGCGATGTTTTCACGATTTGTAAATCACGTATCTTCCACCGTTCACGTATCATACTTTAGTTACCACAAGCCTCTTGTGACAGTGTATAATAATATCAAGAGAATGTAATTAATACTCACAGTGATTTTAATAGTGAAGTAAATCAACCTTCTGAATAATGTACTCATGTACTATGAGTAACATATATTTATGTAACATAATTTGTGAGGATTGCCTATTTGGCACCCCTCTATCACCGTCTTGCCTACCTAAAGGTGTGGAGTGAAACAAAGCATCACCAGCAACTTCCATAATAAATACTATTTTATTTCTCTTCAAACACACTTAATCAATCATAAGTGAAACTACAAAAGGAAACCCTAGGAGTGATATATAAAGTGAGCAATCTAATCTCATGAATAACTCGAAGTAAACACGACTAAGTGAACTAGACAAGGAGAACAAGCACTAGTGATCCGATAATTAAATCTAATTCAATCTATTTTAGATCATCAATCTAATAATTTAATATCTTAACAACTACTTCCTTAACTCGCGCTATGTTTGTGAAATACTCAATGAAATATTCTAATATTCTCACCTACGTATCACTGCAACAGCTCTCCGGCTCCTTCTATCTTACATCTACAAAACCTAGACCTTATACAGTCAAACTAATTTAAATATCAGGGTTTCTTCTTGAGAGGCTCTGAATTAACGCGAATGCTGTCCCCAAAGTTTACCCAAGAGGATTAGTGGAATAATGACGCGTATAGATCCGTCACAAATTGATGTATTATATATATATATATATATATATATATATATATATATATATATTATTTTACGGAATCAATATGAAAAAAGGTGAATATAATAAAGAAAACACATGCATAGTTTCAGTATTACGAGATTAACTTACTTACCCCGTTTGCCTACTACATAATCAAAGAAAACAATACTTAAGGAGTTATCTCCAATCGGAGTCGACACACACAGTTTTTTTTTTGTTACCCTCATTCTTTGTGTAGCAACACCAAGGCTATTGGACTTCATAATTCTGAACCTTGGAAAAGTGAAGAGAACGGCACCCAAGTTGGATCCTACCCTCCAAACTTGCACACTACACCAATGTGAGACTCGAAAAATTTAACGTGCATCATCTCCTTTACACGGCAAATCTTCAGTATTACCATAACTCAAACCTGAGACTCGACAATCATGTTATTTCACTTGCATGTTATAATTTATATAACCTTTGTTTATAATTAATTTATTTCATTCCAAACAAAAAGAAAATCAATTTCGTTAATCCTTCCTTTTTCCTGGAATAAAAGAACAATTGAGTCCTTAACCTATTTTTCTGTGAAACTACCTCTTGAATTCTGATTACTTTTATAAGAAAATTATGTTAAAGAAACTAAAATTTGTGAACGTGTAATGAATGAAAATTATTTAAAAAGTGTGATTTTTTTATTTAAATTAAATTTATAAATTATATTAGGTAACTTTATCATAACAAGCGTGCAAGAATGGAATTCATTAAATAATTTTAGCTTCTTCAGACAGAGGCTTCGATAATTTATTTTTTGGAGAATAAAGAAGAAAATAATTCTATATATTTCCATGGTTAATGCTTTATCAATTTAAAACAAATTAAAATAAAAACTAAGAAATTGCCAAGAATACATTTAGTTTACTTGTGAATTAAAAATTTCAACAATTTCTAATTGGTTTCCTCTAAAGTGCAATAGGAACAATTACTAGAGTTTTGTTTTTATATTAAGCCTATTTACTTCCTCACTACTGATTTCTCAAAGTATTTTCCTATTTATAAACAAGTAAATAAAAGTGGAATTCATTGCTCATGCACAAAAGCTTTCAGTTTGAATGCAAAAGGTACAAAAATCGATTTTACTCTCATAGTTAAGTGTACGAGAGTTTTCTTTTATTCTTCCTAGCATTTAACGATTACGAATGTCTTGCGTATAACTTAATTGAAGAAACTTGTTACTTTCAGTGGGATTAAGTGGTATTGGAAAAGGGAAATACTAAATTGTCTACATTTAACGGAAAGATTGGATCTGTCGCAAAAGTTTCCTTTTACTGTATTTCTCGGTTACAACAAATAAGGGCACAAGAAGCAAATTAAGTTGAAAGTTACCATGCGACATAAAGAAGTTTATCGTATGTAACAAAAGTTTTAGTCAGTCTTAGAAGTTTTGTTAAGTTTAATCAATTATACAAAATGAGATAGCAATCACGCTCTCTCATTAACGCACACAGCTTGGTAATCATGCTGAACCTTCCTAAATATTTGGGTGCAATTAAAAATAAGATGCTCAAGTGTAATTTTTAAAGTTAACCTTCGAAAGGAAACTTAATTCTGCAAAATCATTGCAATAAAATAAGATAGAAACACGAACAAGAGTTATAAAATATTCAGAAATTCTTAGTGAGATATTAAAGTTTAAGTGCAACTCTATTACGTACTTAAAAAATGAATTAAGCTTCAACAAAAAACTGTTTTCGTAGTGAATATAAAAGTAGCAACGTAAAATAATTAGATATTATAACGTAAAATCAAACAATAGGCTAAAACGAAGTTTCTTAAAATTACAATAAGAAACTTAAGTAATTAGCCTAAAATTTCTAAAAGAATAATGATCATAAAAACAACATTTTTTTTCAAATCATTAGATGTGTAAAATTGCTTCTATGACATAATGTATAATATCTTTTTCATTATAATGTGCTTTTTTGGAATAAAAAATAAAAAATCACACATAAAAATAATATAATGAGATGTCAAATGCAATGCAGAATACTTCAACTTTTACGAATGTCGTTAAAAATTAAATAATTTTCAAGTAATAAGAAAGTAAATAATTTGAAGTAACTTTAGAAGAATTACTTGTTATTTTTTCCATTTAACTGGAGGAATATTTAGGAAGCAATTTTTTATATTTCATCACTAAGGTCATAATTCGAATTTGAAGAATATATATACTTATTTTATTTAAAGAATTGATAAAAAAATAAGCATAAATGCTTATCCATTAATAAGCATTTATGGTTAAGCTTCGTATATCACACAGGATAAAACATTTGTTTATTGAAACACCCCCACCACTCTTCAACTACATTAAACATGATTTCCGATACACTCTGTCACATTTCACCTTTACGAAACTCTTGCCCCAGGCAATTCATTTACAAACCAAAACACTTATGGCTCATTGAAACTCAAGTACGAAATAGATGAAGTAATTACATTAGGATAAATTTCCTCACGTCTATAACTCATATATTCCTTAATCTTAGTTCAAAATATAGAGCTTTGAGCGATTATATATTTGCAGAAACTCAGATACACTTCAATACTACATTTAATATTGCATACATATGAAGAACACGGTGAATTCCTGTACATTGTCTTACAGTATACTCAATTTACACTAATAATTTCTAATTTTAATATCTCTTTAATCGCATGATTCACTGAAACAAATATATTGCTGAATGACTTACTTTAACATAGAACAGAAATTAATTAATTATCAATTATTCATGCATATAAAACCAAATAAAAATCCTGATTTTTTTTTTAAATAATTAAATACAAAAACACTTTAGTATAAATTACTAATCAGTATGCCGCGCAATGTTTAAAAAAATATTTAAAATAATGCGGGTTTCAAGTTTAGCCAAACTCTTCTTTAAGAGAACCTGCTGAATGTTGCATACTCAAACGAAAAAAAAAACTCTAAAAGATAAAACTCTAATAAGAAAGAGTTACATTAATTCAAAAAAATCAGTACAGACTACCAAAGAGATTTATTAGCTTGTAGTTTTGATATTAGTAATTCAACTGTACGTCGTAGGCTTTCAGAACATAACCGGAAGGCAAGAACATGAAAAACACTATTCGGGTGTTAAAAAAAAACAAGTAATATAAAAAAAAATTAAATCAATTCCTACTTTGAATGAATGAATAGTAAGTATTTTATCAAAGAATGGAAACTTAAACAAGATATATATATATATATATAAAGAGAGAGAGTGAGCTAATAGTAAGGATTGAAAAAAAAACTTGGTTTGTCTGCATTGTTGTTAAGATGCACACCCTATTTGGCTAGTTTGGCTGAAAAACCGGTTTTCCACACGCCAACTTTTGTCATTGTTTTAACAGTTACATTGTTGCAACAATGGAGACGAATCAAAGTTGGCATCGAAAACCTGTAATTAATTTAATTAATTAACATGTAATTAATGAATTAATATTTGAAAACCCTTATTGACATCAAGTGTTATCCACTACAATTTTTAAAAGATTAATTTGAACTTAATTGGATGAATAGAAAGTATCTTATTAATGATTGAAAATTTGAACAAGATATATATATATATATATATATAGGGAGAAATTGAGCTAATAATATTAATAGAATATAATTATTAGATTGGGCTAAAAAATCTTGGACTTCTGTTGATTTGGAAAGGGATAATTTTATGTGAGGCAATTTATCTGAGCAAAATTACCTAGCAAATATAGTTCGAAGCAAACTACTGAGAATCCAAAAGTCAACAGCATATTCAACACAAACTGTAAAAAAAAATCAGCCACTGAAGCAGATACCTTGGGACCGAGAGGGGTTCACAGCAGATGATACTGGAACCCTAATTACTATTCAAGACTTGAACTATTTATCCAAGTTCGAAGAATTCGAATTAAATCTTTTCTGTTCTTTAAAACATTGGACGGGATATTTCAACATGACTTTGCTCCATGTTACAATTCTAAATCTGTCAATATTTTCAAGTTCAAAAATAAAATAACTTTCTTAAAATTGCTTGGAATAATTCCTTTCAATTCCTCCAACTCAAATCGTCTTTTATAAAAATTGTGAAAAATTTTAAACTAGTGTTTATAAATTATAAAAATGTGGTTACAAGATGAAGTCCAAAAATGTCCACTAAAATAGCAGAATTAATGCCAAAATGAATTAAAGAGGTAATTTACGTCATATAAGGCCCTACTTGAAGCTAAAACACACATTTATTAGAGTATATAAAGACACAGAATTAAATGAAGGCATAGTTTCAAAAAGAGTGATTTTTTCACTTTGTCCCAATTAAATTACACAGGTATGAAACAGTAAAAAACGCCATCATTCTAAACAGTGTAGATTGTGTAAGTTATTAAACTTCTATTGCTAATGAACAAATAAAAAATCAGGCAATGTTTTTTGCGTATGAAAAAAGAATAAAAAGGGTAGCATATGTAAAAAAGAAGAAATTATACAAAACACTATCAGAAAATTTATGAATAAAGTTCATACTCGGTGATTAACGTAGAAATGGTTAAATGATCTTGAGGTAACCGAGTTAATGATCTTAAAAACATTTTATCTCCTGCCTGATATTTCATCAAAGTGTTACATCGAAGTGAGAATGTAATTCAACGATATTGGCACCAGTACATCAGAAATAGCAAAACTTGTTGACAGCTCTATGGCGCACTGAAAGTCTATGTCAGCAATTAAAAGAACTAAGAATGAAATAACCTAATGTAATGAATAATTTTCGTTATATTTTTGTCCAAGTAAATTCCCATGGCTTCGAAAAGTAAAAATGAAATAACTCCATAACTTTTACTGGTGACTAAATGAAACAAAACCTAAAAATAATCTGTTTTTACCATTATTATGAACCATTGATTATTTCCAGAAGTTATTAAAGTACTAAATGCCCCCATAAAGATCAAAAGTATTCTCGGAAATTCAATAGTAACTAGTGAAGAAAGTTTTCCTAAACCCATATTTTGTTCAGTGTTTCGGAAATTTCAGTTATCACTGTAAACTGATTAACTGTAAGATTAACTGTTATCACTGTAATGATCTGGACATTGCCTGATCCAAAATACAAAAGATCATGCAACAATTTTTCCTACACTCTCCTTTTATTGTTTTAGAAATTTTTACTAATATTCCTGATATGTATAAAACAACCAGAAGTTTTAAATATAATAATAATCAATATCGTGCTTATATTGATGAACTCTTCTTGCATAGCCCAACAACATATCTCACCATGAATGACATAATTGCGAGTAATCGTTTGATGTCATTTTGAACTATCGAGAATACACATCGCTGATTTAGATATGCTGACATAGCTATTAATTGAACATTATCGAATATATTACTAAATAACCGGCTGAGATTGTTAGCAATTAATGGTTGAGTAATTTATTGAGCTACTGTTTCAAACTCTTGGTATTAAGATATTTTCTCAGAGATAATTGCGATATATATATTTTAACCAATTTAAATACCCAAGGAAATTTCGAAATATTGCACCAAAAAATAAAATGTAAGCATTTTATATTAAATTTTAAAAGATTCACTTATTACAAATATGAATAATTAATAATTTGTAAATGTTAATATAACACCTTTTATTGTAATATATTAGATCTAAAGCTGAGATGGCCAACCTTTTTGGGAAGAGTGCCACAATCTGATAAAAAAAAAAGTTATGCATGCCCCTTTAAACTTTCTCAACAAACGAAAGAATATGAAAAGGTGAAAAAACGTTACTTATAGTCTTATTATGAAATTTTTACGCAAATAGCACATATTTCATGCAAATCAAAATAGTGGAAATGCAAAAATAATTTAATAAATAAGGCAAAAGTACAAACTTAAGCTTTATTGTTAAAACTTTCTTTTCAGTTTCTATCAACTAGGTCAGGTATAAAATAACAATGAGTAACCAGAAAAATTTCATTCTAAATAATTATTAAACGGGACTTTTTTAATGTAATTTTTCAATTTGTAGATTTTTTACTGAGTCATCTATATTAGATTATTAGATTCTCGAAGATGCTAACAAAATCGGATTGTTCTAGGTGTGAATCAGTCTCTGTTTTTTTCCCGAGACAAAAAAAAAACCAAAGTGTTTTCAAAAAAGAAGATATAAGATCAATCAAAATTATAAAAGAACAATATTTTCCTTGTAATTTTAAATTTTAATTATTTAAATGTCTTGTAGATCGGTAAGAAAACCTAAATCTCAAAGCCTATCTTCCTTCTTGAGAAGCAAGCGCTCACTAGGCAGTTCATTGTTTTCTTCCAGATATTTTAAAACACACTCCCACAAACTCTAGAATCTTACGAATGCACTTCCTTCGGAAAACCAACGCACACAACAATGGAGTGTTGTCTAAATTATTATTTATTATTGTTATTTAATTAAATGTATTTAAAATAGATTTTGATGTTTTATTTTGTCTGAAACCATCATCTTTCAATAAAACAGTAAAGAAAATTAGTATTTATTATTATCTTTTCGAATTTTTTAATCCTTCAAAAAGAGTCTTGGAGTGCCACTCCTACAACTCTGCCGTGCCACACTGTGGCACGCGTGCCGCGGGTTGCCCCCCCCCCCTGATCTAAAGAGACGTTTTCAGGAGTTGAAATATTTGAAATAAGAAAGGTATTAAATGATTTAAATACTCATGAATCATCTTTGTTTCCTACAACAGTAGAAAACAAAGGTAAGCTATATATCTTAAAGGCTTTTTCTTCTTTTTTTAATAAATTTTAAAAAAATTTTCATTGAATAATAAATAATTAAAATAGAAAAAAGACTTTTACTTTCATCTTACTTGTATCAGTTTGTAAAAAAAAGCAATTATTTTTTTTAATTTCTAAAAGTTTTCTGCTTTGCATAGACTACTCGAATCTACACTTTTCAAAAAAATATCAAAATTTTTTTTTTCCCGTTGAAGAGATTAAAAACTGTTCAAAAGGAATTACAAGGTAAGAAATACTATATCTCACTTATTTTTTGGGGGAGGGGGGTATTTTTACATGCTTGAAGTAATATTTATTCTTTCGAAAATTTCCCTTGGACTTCAAAAAGAGAACCACTTTTGTACTGGAATTCCGGGATTAATCAAAGCTCTAAAATTGAGGAATCCTACCAGTATGAATAATATATATATATATATTGTACCAATATTAAAATCATTTTCAACACGGAACCGATTTCTGTAATAAAAAATTTAACAAAAATAACGTTTTAAAAAAAACAATTTAAAACATTACAAATGTTTATGTAATGTAAAACAAGAGTCCAGAGACATAAATGTTTGTACCGTATTTTTCCGCGTATAAGCTAAGAATTTGGAGTACTAGTTCAAAGTTACAGTAAACAAGTCGGCTTATATACGAATCCGCTAATTTAGGAAAGACTGAAAAAACAGCTTTGTGCAAAAAGTTTTATTTATTTATTTTTGGGGAAATTTAGAATGTGGGAATTTTTATTGTAGAAAGGGAAATAAACCTGTAAATCCTTCAAAGTAAGTGACAAAAAATCTCTGTATAGCTCTTAAAATTTGCATTCACTCAGCGGGATGTCTGGTGGCATATGTCTATCCTGAGAGGCGAGTTTTTTCGATCAGTGCATGAATCGTTTGCCGTATGCGAATTTCTTTTCCCGCTCATTTTCCCAGGCAAAAAAAGTGGTGCAGAATGTAAAAATAGTATACAAGGTAACAAATGAGTAGAAAAAGAGGTTTTAGATCCAGATACACTATGAGAAATAAATCTATCGTCATTGGTGTCTTACTTTACAGTAAATTTATTGAACAATATTCCACCCCATTTCTCCCATTTCACAACATATTTAAAAATTACAGGCGTATTTTTCCCCAATTGCGCTTATATACGGGATTCGAATTTCGGTTGTTTCTGAAGCACTCACCGCTTGTATATAACGGGTCTATTTGTGTTCTTCCTACTAATAGTCCTATTGGGGGGAAATGAGTCTTTAAAATTTGTTCTATTGAAAACTTTCCTCCTCCGAAGAAGATGTGATTATGTAAATTAAGAGCTGTATATAAATATTAAACTTTCGAGTTAAGTGAGAGAGGCAGACCGCTAATGGATAGCAATGTTTGATTAGCGTGGGGCTAGGCAAGAGAACTTCGTCACTTGTTTAATTAATATTAAGATTGACGATTTGGTCAATTAAGCATTGAATTGGATTAGAAGGTGTATTGCTTCGACGTAAGTAATTCAATTTACTGATAATTCTCCTAGTATCTCGTCTATCCCGTGATTGCTTCATATATTTAGATTAGTGCATTTCTTAGTTTGAGTTGTTGAATTTTTACCGCGTAATTAAGAATTGTCAATAAATAGAATTTGTATTGACTATGGCTAATCTTCCTTCCGACCCTTAATGACGCGGGCAATCCCTTACGCGCTTATATGTAGCTCAGCTTATATTAGAAAATAGAAGGAAAACTTTGAAAATTCAATTTCAATTCTGTCTAATCATTATCGCAAGCGACATTTGTTAGATGCAATCGCTCATTATAGTATATGATCGCTTAACAGTATTTGTCTTATCTAAAATAAGTGTAGCATTAAAATAACTAGGTTGCAACTTTCAAAGAACTTAAATTATAACTAATTTTGAGTCAATTTCGAGGAAATCATTTAAAAGCTCATTCCGTACTTCAAGATTTTACGAACATTGTAAAAATAGAAACAATTTAGTCACATTTACGGAAGGAGTATTCATACATTTCTCCCAGTAAATCTTTACACCATTCGTTCTTTTTCTTATCTCTCAAATACTGTCTATCTACTAAGAAAATTTTTATGAGCAGAAAAACGTTGATTTGTCAATGAAATAACAAACAGATAATAATTTCATCAAAATTAATGCTAAAAGAAAAGATACCGAATTTTTTTAAGAAAACAAGTAATATAAAAAATTTTTAAGTCAATACCAACTTTGAATGAATGAATAGAAAGTATTTTACTAACGATTGAAAATTTGAACAAGATGCACACACACACACAGATGTACATATATAGGGATAGAGTGAACTAATAATAGGAATTGAAGAAAGAGCATGATTTACTTGCATTGTTGTAACAATACACACCCGGTTTGGCTAGTTTGGCTTAAAAACCGGTTTTCAAAGCCAACTTTTGTCATTGTTTTAACAGTTTTATTGTTACAACAATGAAGAGATGAATCTAAGTTAGCGTCGAAAACCAGTAATTTAATTTAGTTTAATTAATTAACTGGTAATGAATGTATTAATATTTGAAAAAACTGCATTAACATCAAGCGTCATCCACTACAAGTTTTAAAAAATTTATTTGAACTTGATTGGATGAATAGAAAGATTATCAGCAACGATTGAAAATTGGAACAAGATAAATTATAAATAAATATATACAGAGAGAGAGCTAATAGTAGGAATTGTGGAAAAAGGTACTCTATTATTTTACATTATTTATAACAATACATTTTATTAAAGTCAAAGATTTGAATAATACAGATAAAATTAATATTTACCTAAAGAGTCATACTAATTCTGCACAAGAATTTATTGTAGTAAATTTAATCAATATATTGAAACTGCACGGTTAAGAACACGTTGGTCTACTAATACAATTACTTGGTTAATGATATTATCTATGTTATTAATATTAAACAGCAATAATTTTACGGTTTTAATACAATACTTACAAGCTAATCACCATTTAGTATACATGGAAATGAAAGCATGTATTGAATAATTTTGAGATCCTAATCATCCTCGAATTAATTACTGAATTTTCCTAGTTCAATAAACAGCCCTTCACCTCTCAACAGTAAATTTCTGTGTACTATATATAACAAAATTAAATTTTAACTCATCAAATTATATATTACTACTAGCTGAACCGGCACACAAACGTTGTTTTGCCATATAAATTATTTTTAGTGAATATTTTGGTAGTCAAATAAAAATAATTAACTCATTTTAAGTGTGTGGGGTTGTGGTATATGACTGAAAAAGGAATGGAAAGCTGTGAACGATGACGGCCTATAAAAGTAACAAAACACCAAACATTCATTTTTTGAATTCTTTGTACTTTTGTTATTTTTTTTAACTAATAAATTTCAAATAACATCTCTATCATAAATTATGACAATTAAAAAATAACATTATCAGTCTTTTAGTGCAATGGAGTGTACGATATTTTTAGTGAGTCCATCTTTAGCCAACACAAACTATATGGTTTACCCATGCTAAAACATGCCACGTATAATGGTCCGTGTGAAAAACACGGTGTGCCCAAATCTAAGCCATAAACAGACTTCGTTTTGCCTTGAGACTTATTGATTGTCATTTCGAATGCCAATCTAATTAGAAATGTAATCCGTTTGAATTCAATTGGTCCATCTGTGGGAATAATAGGGAATCGTGGTATAGTAATACATCTTATTCTCGGAACTTGCCATTCAAAATGCTAGCTTCGACAACGTTTTCAATCAATTTTTTCATGACTAATCACGTGCCATTGCACAGCCGTGGTGCGTTCAAATTACGAAGCAAAATAACCGGAGATCCAGCCTTCAGTTGTAAATGGTCCGGTGGCATGCCTGGCAAATCCAAAGAGCTCAAAAACTCTGCTGGTAAATTTACAGTATCGTTGGTATCGCAAACTGCATCGATAGATTGGTATGAGATCAAGTCCGCAGTCAACTCTTTCCTACTGAACATACACACAAAATTTCAAAAGAATCGGTTTAACCGTTTCATTTATCTCGTGTCACTTATTTGAAATAATGATAACGAAGTAAAAAAGATAAAATTTTTCGCAAATATTTTAGATATTTTTGTTTTATAAACCAATGCAATATATGAATTTTTCAATAAAAGATTTGTCCAAAAAATGGGGGGGGGACACTTTTCACTCGCCAAAATTGGTGGTTTTTGATTTTCTATAGACAACTATTTTGCTATTGTAACCCATGAGCAGGATGATTTGGACGGTGGAACAGAGAAAAGTTACACATCTGGCGCGAAACCGATTTTCGACGCCAAACGAAATAAACGGCAAGATACGCAACGCACAGAAGTAAAACAATTATATATATATACGCGTTTTAAGGTTTTTAATTAATATCTTTTCAACTAATTGCAATATCGGAATGAAAAATAGTTTACATCCTATTCTCAGACCTACTGAATATACGCATAAAATTTCATAAGAGTCGGTCTAGTCGTTTCGGAGGAGTTTGGTTACAAACACTGTGACAGGAGAATTTTATATATTAGATTTATGAAAATATACCCTGAGAAATTTCCCGAAAATTTAACTCAATTTTCTATTGTTTCATAATATGCACGTACAAAAATTCGCAACTAAATTTCATTCAATTTTACAGAATCAAATTCATCATAGCGTTGGAATATATATGTTAGTAGTAAAAAGTTCTCAATTGTTTATTAATAAAATAGTGTGTGTGTTTGCGAAATTTACTATATTAAAACTATCAGTGTATACCTTGAAAATATTTCGAAATTCCCTTCAGATTCTTTTTTTTTTATTTCAGTTAAGCATAAATTTTCATAGCTCTGACAATATAGCATCACGTTTATATTGCCAGAGTACATTGAGTGTAACAAAATATTCTTTTTGTAGTTTTTTTGGAGGGATCGTTACATTTTTTTTTCAAATAAAATTTATAATTAATTCCTTTGCGTGCGTGTGTAAGAAAGGGAGATGTACCACAAAACGCAAAACCGGAAAGAGTTAGACAAAATTTGGTAAACTGAAGTTATAGAGGATAGTTTCACAACTCGAAGAGGTGTTTTCGAAATTATTTTTATCTTTTTTAAGCAATCATTCTGAAAATGAATTTTCATATCAATGGCAATACGATGTCATATGATGTCCTGTCAATTTCTGAATATGAAAAACTATTTCTCATGTAGATTTTGGGTACTGTTACATATATTTATTATAATTATAATATATTTATCATTATATTTATTCATTTTTTGCTTTTGTTACTGAATTACGAACATTTTTCGAATAAATAACATCGTAAAAAAAGCTTTTTTTCCAACAGTTTCATGTGAGGCTTAGCAACACGACTTCGTTCCTGCAGTTCTTTTGCATTTTTGATATAATTTTGTCAAAACTGAAGTTACTTTGTATTTTTCAGCAATCCTTAGCAAAAAATCGGTTTGTATTCTCTGTTTTAGGTAGTTTTAAATTCAATTTAATGTTAGAATACCGTAACTTTTTTAATATTTTGCTTTCGTGCAATTGATGATAGTTTGATCATATATATATTTATACTTATTTTATTTTATTTTTTCAGAGAGTTTGGACTTCAGTTAATGTTAATATAAATTAATTTTCAGTTTATTTTTAAGTTAAATTTGCACGAGTTATTTGTTTTAAATAGTTTTTGAGGTAATTATTGGTTATAGGACCATGAGTTCGCGACTGCTTTCCACCTAGTCACTTTCGAAAAAATTGGCGATATATAATCTGGGAGCAGAAATTCACTTCGTAATCTGTGATGAAACAAAATTTGGCATGTTTCTTATGTGTCATTATTTTGGCTACACGATCTATTTTACATATAAGTACTCCTTTCAACTTTAATGTTAAATTTTTAATTTCTTTTCCACTTATCTCGACTATCTTATATATATTATTTTCTATGCTTGTATCCTATTTTTGACGCCAATTTGGTGAATTACTGTTATGATATTAAAATGGAAATCAAATAAATAGATACAAACTTACAAATTGCTTCAAAAAATTTTTTTTCTTCGTTGCTAAAAGTATGAACTAAAATAGGATTTTACTTAATATTGCTTATAGTAAAGTTTCATAAAGAGACGCCTATTTTATTTGTTTTAGATTTTTGTGTATTTGCATTAATGTTGTTATTTCATTATAAATTTAAGGCTGCTTCATATTTACTGCGTAATTATGATTATTTTACGAAACGCACTGAAGTTTGTAGAAGTGCGTATTGATTTTTAAATGATTATACAGTTTCCTCATTTTATTAGATTGGGGGCCCCCAAACTTTTTCTTATATCAACCCTTTTAGAAGAATAATTGGAACTTTACCATTTGGCCAGCTCAAATCTCACCAAGTTCGCGTTATGGGCGACAACACACGATATACATAAAAAAATATTAATAGGTATTAGTTCTCTTTTTTTTATCCATTTTTGATATATTATGAAAATGAATACATATAAAAATATAAAAAGGTATTAGTTCTCTCTTTTTTTAATCCATTTTTGATATATTATGAAAAAACGGGTACAATTATCGCAACAATCGGCAACTCTATTAAAAACTCGCCAAGATGGCCACCCCGATTTCCTACATGTCGTATGCGCTGAATTGGCATCTATGTGCTTCGGTTCATATAATGGAAATGTATATATATATATATATATATAATGGCGCCAATAGGTTACGATAATACGTAAGTACCGAAAGTATTATTGCAACAATGCCAACGTTCAAGATAACTCGCCAAGTTGGTATCCCTGATATCTTATGTGTCGTACGCGCTGATTTGGCAACCATGTGCTTTTTTTCATGTTTTTTTTTTATCTTTAAGTGTACCAAAAATACTTAAAGATAAAAATTTGATTAAGAATGTAAATAAAAAATGACGTAAAGGATTTTTTATATTGTTTGCTGTGTTTTGTGTTGTATTTTATACTATTTTCATTTTCAGTTTTTCAAATTCACAAGATTTCAGAAATATGTATTGTAATTGCTGAATGATTTGATTTTAATTAATGTGGTAGTGGATATATTGTATTGGCAAAATTCTTTTTTTAAATATTTGGATTGAAATTACTTATCAACTTATTAAACAACTATCATAACCAGATATCTTTATATATAAAAATCCCGTGTCACAGTGTTTGTCCGCGATGGACTCCGAAACTACTCAACCGATCCTAACATAATTTTACATATTGTGTGTCATTTCGTCCATTTTAAAACGTAGGATAGTTTTTATCTCAATTTGGGGCATCATTATTTTTTTTATTGCCGGAAATGCGTAGAATCCAGGAAACGTGAAAATTCGCAAAATATCGAAATGCGTGTGTGCCTGCGGATTTTGTTGACCAACGAGCATGAAAAATTAATGACAGGTGTATTTTGGGGCATGGAATCCGAATTTCGAATTTAATCCCAATAATACCCGTAACTTTGCCGAATAATGCCGATCGACCATATTTTAGACACGGCCTTAAAAGCCTTGGAGCGCGAAAACTTGTTCCCTCGCGCATTTTGAGACGGGCAACCTGAATCTCATATCTCATATGAGAAATGGTCGCAACTTTGTCGGATAATGCCAAATGACCATATTTTTAGACATACCCTGACAGGGACTTGCATTAAAAGCCTTGGAGCACTAAAACTTGGTCCCTGGCGTATTTTGAGACGGGCAATCTGAATCTGATAACCGTTATGAGAAATTGTCCCAATTTTGCCGGATAATGCCGGACGACCGTATCTTAGACACACCCTGGCAGGGTCTTACCTTAAACGCATTGGATCGTGAAAACTTGATCCCTGGTGTATTTTGAGACGGACAATGTGAATATGATAGTTGATATGAAAAATTGTCGTAACTTTGCTGGATAATTCTGGACGACTGTCTATTACGCGGACTGTAACAGGAGCTTTGCTAAAAAGTCTTGAAGAGGGAAAAATTCTTTTCTGGTCATTTTCGGGATGGTGAACGAGAATCTGATATCTGATATTAGAAATCCCAGTTATTTTGTGGATAATGTCGGACGACCCTAAAGCCCCTTTCCAGAAACTGAACTTGCAGGTTCAGGGGAGCCCAAAGTAGTCCCCGGTTGCGTATAGGGATGGGAAACGAGAATTTGTAATCAGGTTTCAGAAACTCCCATAAATTTCGGAATATTGCCGAAATTAGATGAAATGACTTAGCGTTCGAGTCCCACTACCGAATTTTCATTCCCTCTAGCGGTTGAATTTTCACGCGCTAGGGCACAGAAATTAAGTCCTGTGTGTGTTTCGAAGCGGGGAAAGATGATCTGAAATCGGATTTTAGAAGTTCCGGTAATACCGAAAAATGCCGGACGACCGTAAAATGCTCGGACGGCGGTGTCAGTTTAGATTGCAGACGTAGAGGCGCAAAAATTGGGCCTTTTCGTATTGGGCCCAATCCGAATATTCAATCCAATTTGAGAAATTCCATTACTAAGTCAAATAATGCCAGACGACCGTATTTTAAGTGAACCACGACAGTAGCTTACCTTAAAATTCTTGGAGTGTGCAGAGTGCGCTCCCGGTGTTTTTCTGGGTGGAAAACAAGAATATGAAATCGGACTTAAGAAACTCCTGTAACTTTGCAGGATAATGTGGGACGATTGCCACCCCTTTCAGGGCAGAAACTTGCAGGAGCAGAGGCCCAAAAAGTAGGCACCAGATGCGTCTCGGGATTGGGAGCGAGAATCTGAATTCGGATTTCAGAAAACCCCTTATTTATTCTGGATATTGCCGGAATGTCAAATGGCTTTGCCTTGGAGTTCCGCGCCCGCATTTTTATTCCCTATAGCTAACTAAACTTTCAGGAGCAGCCTTGCGAAAATACGATCAACAGAAAATTGCATTGGCAATTGAAGGTGACATTGGTGTCACTGCAATTGGTATTCAGGCATTGGTGCCCCTTTTTAAATGGTAGACAAACTGCACATTCAGAATTCCAGCTGCCATTAGACATTCCTGAGAAAACAGACGCAATGTGTAACATTAAAAAAAGCGGAATGGCTAAAGTTTTGCAAAGGATTTCAATAATATTCTTTAATAGTGTACTATGGCTCATAAACACTCACTTGAAGTTTTATATATAACTTTGTAAGATTTAAATAGCAACGAAAAAAGATTCAGTGGCGCTGTCGTATTACTCTGGTGATTTCCGACAGACATTGCAAGTCATTCCTTGCTCTACTTTTGCTCAAGAGATTAATATAAATTTAAAACAATCGCTTTTATGGCAAAACGTTGAAACACTTCGATTGACCATAAACACACGAGTTGAATTGCAAGATGATCAATCAGCGCAAATATTTTCTAACCAACTGTTTGGATATTAGAAACAGTGAAGTGGAGCTACATGAAAATACATAATGTACCAAATTGCTAGACAATTTCTGTATTGTTGTTCAGACAAAAAAGGAACTGATTGAAAGTGTCTTACCGCATATACTATATAACTATCTAAGTAATGACTGATTCTGTAATCCTGTTACTTTGGGCAGAAGAAAAATGTTGATGTTGACGAAATTAACTTCCAGATACAGAGGTGTTGCCAGGTGATCTAATACCTTTTAAATCACTCGACCCTATTATTGATGAAAAATAAACTGTAAAGTTTTTGAAAATCCCCTGGATACACACTCATGCCCATAAATTAAGGATAATTCAAAATCACACAGAAATTGAACTCTAAAATAAAAATTTCACCTGTAGAATTATCACACACATCTAGAAAAAGAATATGCAAATTACAGGAAATCACCAGATGACGCGAATATTACGTCACAATGATGAAAGTGTAAGAGAGGGGTATATAAGGAATGGTACAAAAGAAGTAAAATTGTTTACAAGCGCATTAAAAGCCTTTCAGTGCAATAACCGCATAGTTATGACACAAAGGAAGCATTTAGATGATTTTTTACGTGGTAAAATTATCGGACCACTGGAATGTGGACATACCCAGATGGAAGTATCCGAGGAACTTGGAATCACCCAGAGTGTCATCTCCAGGCTTTGACAACGATTCCAAGATGATTGTAATGTGAGTAGATGTTACAACACAGGTCGCCCCCGAGTTACAACGCCGAATGAGGACAGGTATTTGGCAGTTACTACCAAAAGAATCAGACGGAGCACAGCATCAGACCTATCTCGTCAGCTCTCTTCAGCTACCGGTACGACAGTTTAAAGGCAGACCATGTACAGACGCTTAGGGAACATTGGTCTATATGCTCGTAGGCCTGTCAGATGTGTTCCCCTTACCGCAACTCACTGTCACCTGCGATTAACCTGGAGTAGAGAGCATACATTGTGGACACCGCAACAGTGGTCTTGTGTGATGTTTTCCGACGAGTCCACGTTTAGTTTGCAGTCTGATTCTCGCCGGACTTTCATATGGAGAGCGCCAGGTAGCCGTTACCACCAAGAGAACACCATTGAACGACACCGTTATGGTGGTGCAGGATGGCTCGTTTGGGGAGGAATTATTCTTGGTTCTAGAACTGACCTGCATGTTCAGAGTGTAACGATGACAGGCCACATCTATCGGGATGTCATTTTGGGACAACATGTACGTTTATTTCGGGGTGCCATGGATGCTGAATTTCTGTTTATGGATGACAACGCCCGTCCTCACAATGCAAACATTGTAGACGAATGCCTTCAATCGGAGGATATCACCCGTCTGGATTGGCCAGCATACTCACCGGACTTGATTCTAATAGAGCATGTGTGGGATATGCTTGGCCGACGAATTGCAGCCCGTCAACCCCCTCCCACCTGTCTACCGGAACTTCGGAGGGCATTGCTTGATGAGTGGTGTAATATTCCCAAAGATCAGATTGATAGTTTGATACTCAGCATGCGTAGGCGTTCTAAATCCTGTATTGCATCGTCCGGGAGACATACTCCGTATTAACCATCATACTATCCATGTTATACTGTTTTTTGTAAATAGGTTCTTTTTTGAAATTTGCTCCAGGGAGTAAAAATCGCAATTTTTATTAATTATGTCAAACATATAGCATCTGTTTTGCTCTTTACCTTTAGTTTAATAAATAGACATTACAAATAAGTCAAATTTGTTTTGCTTCTGTCTCTTTCTTTGCCTGAACTTCATTATCCTTAATTTATGGACATGAGTGTATTAGGAATGCCACTTCACAATCTTCGGTTGAATATCGGTGCACTGGTTATTCTGCTAGGCAACTTAAATCTACAGATTTATGTAACGGTACACGTTTGGTCATCAAAAAAATTACCGCGACTCTTCTTGAAGCAACCATTTTGATTGTAAGGCTTAAAGGAGAAATCGTCCTGTTGCCACGTATTCCACAGATACCTTCAGAATTTCCAATACCATTTAAAAGGCTCCAATTCCCAATTTGTTAGGCTTTCGCAATGACCATTAATAAATCGCAAAGTCAAACAATATCCATTTGAGGCTTGGACTTCGAAAATTCATGTTTATCGCATAGATAACTACATATATGTTGCAAGCTTACGTGCCACAGAATCTACTTCGTAAGCAAAAGACAAGTTACCCAAAAAGATTTTGCACCGATTAGTAAATAATTATATTAAAAATAGTTATTGTTATAATTTAGAAGGATAAAAATAACATTAAAAATTCCTAAAAATCAACACTATTAATCTCATTTATAATATCAAATCTTCATAGGTTGTTACTAACAACTTCGTAAATAATTCATGCATTATACTTTACTGAAATAAGAAAAGAATAAAATGCAAAATTTAAAAAAATTATGTTATTTTATGTTTATTTTCAATTTTCCAAAATTGTAAAAAAATATTAATTTGACTGCATTAAATAGCGTAGAATGATTTTATAAATCAACGAATTAAAACAAAGCCACAGCAACGCGTGTGCGTGGGTCAGCTAGTAAATATATATTTTATTAAAGATTTTTCTATTTTACTGCATGTACGAAAGCGACATTTCACTTTAAATATGTTGATCTTATATTCATGTCTATTTTTATGTTGTATTTATGCATATTAAAAGGGATATTATTAACATATATATAATTTTTGGTAAATCCCTCTCTTCACAGGGGCCGAACTGCTTCACATATTTTTGGCGTATATTTCGTCGCAAGGTGTCATAGTGTGTATTTTGGAGATTATATTTATTCGTTTGTTTTTGTCTTAGAAATAAGATTTTTATTCGAATGAATCATCTAAGAAACCATATCGTTTCAAAAATGCACTAAAATTCACTTAAAATACTTTTAAAGAACAAGACATCCTCTAACAAAATCTTTAAATTTTTGTGGGGATATGACTTCTTACTCCGTGTTGAACAAATGGGCTCTCATTTATAAAAAAAAGTCTATGCATGTTTTACCTGCATAAATTAATCAATTTTATTTTAAAAACTAAAACCTACACAGATATTTCTCCTAATTAGTAAATAAAAAAATTATGGAAACAATTTACAGACAAAAATTGGAGCAACACCTTTCATATGCACAATTCCAGATAAATTTATTATTTAATTTAAAAGAATATTATACATACATGCAACGGACTATAGTTTTATACGTTACTTTTTAAGACATGAAAGATCTATATTTATAAAAGTCCTGCAGTGCATTTCATAAAATGCCAAAAGTAATATATTACTCACAAAATATATAAATACGAAAATCTTATACATCGCATAAATGAATAATATAAAGTAATTATTTTGTGTGAATGATGTATTTTCAAACTAAAACAGCATTTAAAACGACCAGGAACAAAACTGGCAAATTACGCGTATAAATTATGATTATAGTGTGTGTGTGTGTGTGTGTGTGTGTGTGTGTGTGTGTGTGTGTGTGTGTGGTGTGTGTGTGTGTGTGTGTGTGTGTGTGTGTGTGTGTGTGTGTGTGTGTGTGGTGTGTGTGTGTGTGTGGTGTGTGTGTGTGTGTGTGTGTGTGTGTGTGTGTGTGTGTGTGTGTGTGTGTGTGTGTGTGTGTGTGTGTGTGTGTCACTTGTATTTCATATAATTATTAAGTAATTGCGTTCTAAAATTTATGCGATTAACTTGAAGAAATATATTATTAATGTATGATTTTATACATTATGAAAATGTTAATTTATATACATATATATATATATATATACTTTTGGATCTCAAAAGCAAGATGGCTGGAAAAAGAAACCTTAGAATTTTAAAGGAATTTATGTGTGTGAGTACTGTGAAATATTAAAAACAAAGAAATAACAAGAATTATTATAAAAGATACCGCAAGAAGTTTCTTTCAGCACCATGTTCTTCAAATAACAACCAAAAAAACCGAAAATTGTTGCAGATGGTACCTCAAGTAATTCTAGCAAACTATCGAAAAATCCTTCATTATCCAACAGATGATTGAGGCATCGTATCGTTTAGTGCCATCTCATTTTTACCCTTCAGATCTTGAAGTGTTTCGGGAAAAAAGATGTTCGTCACGCACATCTAGATGCATGATCTATCGAACAGATGAACGAACGTTTCGTGGAATGGAACGACGTTAAATTTTTCTCCGATTTCAAAAAGTTTCTACAATGCCCTCCCGTATTTCACAAACCTTCCTAAAGATTAGAAAAAGAAGCAGCGTGGAACCTGCCAAAAGAACGAATAGCAGTCGGGTTCGTAATATATTTGAATAAGAATTCTTCCATGAAAAAGAAGTCACAGAAAGTGATGGAGAATGTTTTCCAAACGTCTGCTTGCATGGCATCGATTTCACAAGTAAAAAAAATAACCAACCACCCAGTTGAGTGATGTATCTAAATAAATATATATACCACGAAACTCGAGATTAAAGGGAAGGATTTGTAACAGTTGATTCTTTATGGAAAAGATTTCGTTTCAACAAAATAGTGATATTTTTTATCAATCTTTGGAATGAAAAACTTCAACTTTTATTTAATTTTACGGAAGCAAAGAAAAATATAAATGATTGAAAAAAATAATGGTATATAAATCTTAAGTTAACAATTTCTTTTATCATTTTAATTTAATGTATTATGAGGTAATAAAAATTTTAATGTTCTTGCTCTTAGTATAGCAACGTCTCCAAAGAAAATACATCCTTCAATGAAATTTTTATTATATTATCTCGACATCTTAAATTATAATTCTAGACCAGTTTTGCAATAGTGCGATAAACAGGATCGCGGTTATATGGGGAAAAATAAATTATAGTCTTAGAAAAACTAAAAAACACCCTTTTACAGTTAATTGAACTAAGTTGTAACAATCTTTTAGTCGCCAAATCTGGAAATGGGATCTGAAATCAGTCACCAGATGCGGGATGGCATCTTAAAATGGGAAATCGTTAATCCTGATGATCCTAATCAGGGCAATGGAACAAAATTAATAAATTATTGTATTGTCGTCAGCCCTAGACAGGTGAGCATAATTTCGAATTAATCTGACCTTTTAAAGTGGGTAAAAATTAAGTTCAAATATTCCATTACATGCAAGTGAAGCTTATAAAAGGGTGTTAATAAAAAAAGTTACTATTAATTAGAATCTACCTATATGTAAAAGATGTTCTACGGTATGTAGATTAGGAAAAAAATTATTTTTTTAAATAATAATTTCACACTTTAATATTCACAAAGGGTTGAATTTTTGAAAAAATGGAAAAAGACTAGATGATTTTAGACTCAAAATTACTTTTGTTCAGTATAAATAACAAAAAATGATGATTATTTATGAATGAATACTAAAGAGGAGTTGTACATTGTAAATGGCAGCACATTTCAAAATCCCAGCACTCTCTCCCCGCACCGTCAAATCATTCAGATCCAAGCTTTTTTCCGTTTTCCACTGTATCGTGTACTGTGTGACTGTGTAGGTATTTTTTTTAATTTAACTTTCTGTTAAATATACCTCATAGTTTTTCCTTGAAACAATCTAGCAGAGCTCTTCTCATCACAATTAATGTCAAAAAGTACTAAAATACCTGCTTTTTTGTATTAACAAAAGTTTCTAGGACTTTTTAGCATAAAAAAGGTCAAATACCTAAACTTTTCATTCCCCATTCTCATTTATTTATTATTTTATTTTTCCTTCATTTGTATACCAGAGAACATTTTTTTCTCAGATGTAATATTTGAAATTCTGAAAAGAAAACTTTTCGATCCACCCTATTATATATACGAATATTCGGAAAATCCGAAAATATATATATATATTTGGAAATCTCCGAATATTTATTTCGCTGAAATTTTTATGTAGACACATCAGTTATCAATCTTAGTTTGTTTTCCCTAAAGAGACTATACATTATTGACACCATGTCTCCACAATGGAACAGAAAAGGAAACAATGTATACTAGTAAAAGAAAACATTGCTTAGAAATAGAAAGGCTGTTGTGTCTTTTATATGAATTTCTTGTGAAAGTGAGAGTTTATTTTCGCCAATGGAACACACAAATTTTACAGTAGACGTAGTAGATAAATATATATATATACTCAGTATCTTCAGCTAAGAAAATGAATTAAATTTTAGAATTGATCCCAAAATACGTTCGATTAAACTAAGGACAAAAAATAAAACAGTATTTACTTAAATAAACTACATAACCAACGGATGTGACACCAACAAAAGGTAAATACGACGAAATTAAACATAACATATTCAAGCAAGTTGTATTTCGAAATATTGTTCTTGTAGGATATGTTCCCAAAAAGTAGATCTATCCCAAACGCTTCCTGTAAGACGACATTCATCATCAAAGACGGTTCCCGATGCTATTAAACTGTTTAAAAAGATAACCTGCTTGTCTAATCAGTCTCAATCGTCCCGACTAATAGATATAGAGTGTGAAGTGCAATCACAAAATCTCTCGCCTTACGTTCTAAGCAAACCTTAAAGAAGCCCTAGATAAATTAGACTTGAGTATGTATCTTCAAATAACTGAGTAGAGAAAATGTTTTGGTAGAAATTTATTGAAACTGATAAACAACGTTGCAAGCACTACTGAGTGGCGGTAGCCAAATAATTATCATTACGAACTCGTGGCCGGAGATGTCGAGTAGTGGTTGAAGGCCTGGTGCCAATGAAGATTTAATGTATTGAAAGACTAATGCACGTTAATTCTTTCACCGTGCAAAACCTTACATTAATGTAAAAATCTGTCAAGAGTCATCCTCGTCACTTGATTGAAGTATAAAATTTCGAAGTCCACCACCAATAACTCTCACGTAGCTTCAAAGCTTTACGTTAATAAAAAAATCAAATCAAAAGCATTATTATTAAATGATAGTTCAACTGGTGCACCTCTATCATAAGCAAATTAGAAGTCCAAACAATGTTTATTGCCAATATTGTTTGGAGGTTTGAAATACACTGGCGTAGTTAGTTCTGAGTGAGCCCTGTATCAAAATTCCTTCAATGCCCTTTTTTAGATATGAAAACTCTGTTAGTGGGACTGTAGTTACACCTGTTGGGGCCCCTGTAACTTGAGGATCCAGTATCATTGACACGTCTGATACTGCGGTATAGCTACGCCCCTGTTGAAACATATATTACTTGCCTCTAAATAAGTAGAATTACTTCAGTTGCCTCTAAAATTAGCAGTAAAACCTGTATTGGTACAGAAAAAATTGTATGTAAACTACAGCTGTCAGCTCCGGGCGACTTTTGAAATTATTAATAATTAATTTAGGACTACTTTTGTGTGTGTGAAATTTCGTTATAATTATTTCAGTACGACTTTTGAAAAATTGCATGATTGAGCCTATACGTTATGAAGATATGTTAATAGATATCTTGTAGCTTCTACAAAGTCTTATAGCCGATAGTTTGCAAAATATGTTCTTTAGCTATAAAATATGGTTTAAACATGGCGATGGCTCTTAGCTTCATTCAGAAAATGTAAATGGTACCTGGTCGAGACGATCGAGGAAGGAAGCGGGTCGTTGGTTCTCTGCATATGAAAGTACAGTGAGAATGTGTTGGAGAGAACCAGGGACCCGTTCCCTGTCCTAGAATGTCCGATAAATCGACTATTACAATAGCAAAGTCTTGAAAGTTCGGTCACGCATCACTTTGGAGGGCCGCAAAAACCGCTGTCTTTGCAAGATGCACGATGACTGCTGTAAGGCATAGGGATGGTGTTTGCCTTTTCACGGGTAAGTTTGCCCTGGTTTTATTTTAATGGATACACACATATTTCGAGGCACATTGAGCTCATATAGTCGATGAATTTCTGGAAAGTGAAGATATTCGCATAATAGTTTGGCCGGTTAGATCTCCAGACCTCATCCATTTAGAGCATACCTGGAACGTTCTCGGGAGGGCAATTTAAACGAGTGTTATTAATTGCCCCAGGGCCTCATAAACTCCCTTATTTTCGGTATAAAATCATGATGTGATGCCTGTTTATCTGAAAGAGGGGACCATACTCTCTTTTTAACAAATTTTAGTTATGTTCTACAACTGCTGTTTCATACCTTTCGACTTCGATGAGTGTTATGCACGATCATGCGTATGTATTTTATCTGTTAAATGGTTATTTTCTTGCATTATATCAGCCCCATATACATACCAAATTGTATAAAAATCTGTCAAATAGCTCTAAAGATAATCAAAAAAATCTAAAGATTCTCGTAATTTTGTACACCAGTGTATATCACTACATATTTTCATTGCCATTATTTTTATTTGTTATTATTTTTATCCATTGATTTGTTCTTTGTGGCAGAATTGAAACTTTTTTCCGATTTATCATTGTAAAAATAATGTTATTTAAATTGAGCCATTTTAGTTTTTGTAGAACAACTAATGTTTGCAGTTTTGTTTTTGCAGGTCGGATGTAGTCAGTGGCGTAACGTACTCCCCCCCCCCAACCCGCGCATTGCAGGGGGGGGGCAGGGACTCTAGGAGGCCCAAAGCTTAACTGATGTTAAGTACCTATTTGGGCTTGGGGCCCAAAACTTGAGTTTGCGGGAGGCCTTAGTTTTCTCCGTTACTCCACTGGATGTAGTTCAACCAAAACTAAGCATATATAGTTTACCTTTTT
Organism: Trichonephila clavata; assembly: GCA_019973975.1. Classification (NCBI taxonomy): domain Eukaryota; kingdom Metazoa; phylum Arthropoda; class Arachnida; order Araneae; family Nephilidae; genus Trichonephila; species Trichonephila clavata. The sequence continues at coordinate 25,784 of BMAO01009026.1, read as the reverse complement.
TTTTAGCAAATCTGAACTAAATTTTAGTTTGATACATCTTTCTGCATAAGTTTTAACTGAATAATAATGTTAATATATTATTAATTTCTTCTACGAGTAGAATTATGTTACTTCACTCTACTGGTGATTGCTTGATCAAAGCTATGCTTATTTTATAAATTTTAGCAAGTTTTCGACTTCAATTAATGTTAAGATTATCGTTTCTTTTACAGTTTATTTTTAAGATGAACTCAAGTTTGAATTATTTATTTTAGATCGTTTTTATCTAAAGCTACTTTTTATTTGTCTCAGTTTAAGACTTAAGTTTATATATTAGTACTATGTGCGTGTTTGGCCTTATTTTGTCTTTTACTTACCACTGTGTAGAGGGAATCATGCACGTCTCAATGTCTTCCCGTTAGTGTGGTGAGGTAGTTAGGAGAGGGGGAGTTACAGCTAAGGTGTCGCCCTCGCCACTTGACCAAGGTTCATTATTATGAGGTCCGTCGAGTTGCTCTGTAGTGCACCGTTAATATAACTGTCTTTTACTTTATTTGTCGTCATAATAAATTGAAGGTTAATAGCAAAAACGATCTATTGTTGTCCCGATTTGGAACCATTTTTTTTTACCTTCACTAAAAGTGTGGAATAAATTGGAATTTTTGTACTGTACTATTTGTTCTAATGCAATTCTTTGTATCAAGGCTAATTCTACTTTATTAGTTATCTGTCATAGGGACTAGGAAGTCAAAGATAAAAACACATTAAAGATCACGCCAAATTCTGCTTCGTCATTGTAAAATGAAGAAAAATAAGGAGTAAAATATGAAAAGTAAAATAAAATAAAAAGTTTAAAGAGGAGCAACACAGTGCTAAGTAGGAAAGGACCAGATTTAATCAAAATCAATGCATTGAAGTTGTAAGTGATGATGGAGTGCACATTTCGAAACCAGTTTTTGAAAATTTGTTTTAATTTTCTTAAACTCAAATCTGGAATAACTTTGATTTATTTTTCTGTGTAGCACTTAAACTAAGGTTGTAAAATTATATTTCTTATACTATCTAAAGGATTAAATTTTTTAGTAAAATCTGACTTCGTTTAGGGCATGTAAACTAATTGCAAACTTTTAAAAATTACATTAAAACGAGTCGACTTATGATTTTCTTAATTATCCAGAAGCACATTGATTAAAACCTGCTCAGAGGGACCGCCGCAGCCTAGTGGTCGTGGTAACGAATTCGAGACCGGCGTTGTGAAGTCGCAGGTTCAAATCCGGGTGGCGATGAAGACAGACCGTGAGAAGAGCTGATACAAATAAATCTGTTATGGCTCAATGACACTTAGGTATCGTGTTGAAGTTAGGAGAATGAGGTGTCGACTCATGTTTCGTCCTCGTCACTTAACCATGGTTCAAAATACGAACTCCGTGACATATATCCCTTGTGTTGCTTTAAATCGACTTTAATAAGAACAGAAGCAACTCGAAATTAAGGCTAGCTTTGCGAAATAAACACTCCACCTTTTAGAAAAGAAGAGGAATGAGAGGACATATATATGTATAAAATAATATATATATAGATATATATAGATTTTATAAAATCTTTATACACTACATAATCAGTTAGTATACTTTCGCATTTTCTTTCTTGATGGAGAAGGGCAAAGCCCTTCGCATGATTTTGGGGTTTATATTGCCATATCCCGTCATAGACTATTTTGGAAGATTTTTGTATTTATTCATTTGTTTTTTATTACAGAATAATGATTCATTTTTGAATAAATCATCGCATGAAACATAATTTTTCAAAATTCATTGGGAAAATTATGTAGTTCATTAAAGGGAGAGCATTGTTTAAAAAAATATTCTAAATTCTTTTTGCTGGTTATTATGCACTGGGTTAGAAATTCGTTCTCGTTAAAGAAAAAAAAATGTTTTACAAGCTAGGTGGAGAGATTGATGAGTTTAACATTAAAAATTCCCCATGAGAAGAACGGGTATTCCAGCTAGTATACACATATAAGAAAACAAAAATAAACACTTTCCAATAAATATACCCAACTAACAAAAAGGAAAACATTGCTTTGAAGTTCAGGAAATAATAGTATTTGTTATCTTCTCTTCTAATTTGTTTTACAAAAACAAATCTGAAACAAATGGCGAAGTATCGCTCAGAATATTCGCGCATTTTCTTTTCTATTTGACCTTCATCTGACAGCACAAGATTCACTGATAAACATGGAGGAAAATTCTAGTACCACCTCATACTTTATTTAAAATTCCAAGGTTTCAAGATATGGTATCTCTTTAAAATGCAATCACTAATTTTAAAAGGATTGTTTTTTTTGTTCCATTCATTTAAATATTTAAAAGTTAATTTGATTTATTCTGAGGTACCTTGGCTTATGGCCTTGTTGTGATTAGTCTGATACGATAAGTAGAAATTGTGTGTATTTTACTCTTAAAATTAAACTTCTACCAGATATACAAAGCTTTTTAAGTTTCTCTCTAATATAAAGGAAGTGTGGGGGGTTGGAGGGGCAAAGGGATGTTTTTAATATCAAACGAAAGTAATGAAGGAGACCAACATTTTGATCAATAATGAAATTATTTACAGTGATGTAATTTAGGCGCCAACAAGCAGAAAACCTTAAACATTATATGGAAAATATTATTCACAAAAATTTGTAATTTGGTTGAAGGATTGTTTACAGACGTGCATATACGAGCGACACGGAGGCTATTGGTGACGAATCCCGTAATTTTAAACCATGGTCAAATTACGAGGGTGACACACAGCTGAGCTATTGCAATTTACAAACTTCTACGTCACACTGGCCTTGGTAGTCAAATGGTCAAAGTAATAAACTCGTGGCCTACGTGTCAGGAGGTCGAGCCTAGTACCTCTGAAGACCCTCAATTCAAAGGAGGTCAATGCAAGCTAAATATGTCGAGGCTCAAATGTTCTTCGGTCGATGTGGTGTGGAAGTTAGAAGAGGGGGTGCCAGCTCAGGTGTCGTCCTTGTCACTTGACTATGGTTCAAAATTACGAGGTCCGTCGCCAAAAGCCCTCGAGTAACTGTAAAGTGAGACGTTAATAATCCCTTCTCTTTGTCACGCCAACGTGAGAGCTTCAAGCCTCAACAGATTTAACATATTTATAGCCATCTTACACCGGGGCTTTAATAATCTCAAAACTATTTTGATTTAACCATTTTAATAAAAATATAAAATAAAATGGCTAACTAAAATTATCTACTTTTAAGATGATTTTTACTTGAAATTTTTGCATTAGTATATTTTTATTTAAGCAGAAAACCATTAGTTTGAAAAATAGTATTGATGAAATAAACATAAATTGTACTAACTCTTTAATTTAAAAGATATGCACATGCATAGAATGTAAGAATAATTATAAAATTTTAGCTGAAATCCTTATTTCTTACCCTAGTAATGAATTTCTCTCATTATAAAGTAAATTTTTAGAAAATGTACTTAAAGTTACATAATAATACATTTTCCATATTTTTTTTTCAGAAGCGTATCAGAACACTGTAAACTTTTTTAAATATACTTTTCTTAATATGTTCACCGAAATTATAAAAATTCCATTCTCTCTTTCTCTCTCTCTCTCTCTCTTTGTGATCCGATGTAGACTATTACTTTTAGCAAATAAAAGTAGCACAAATGCTCGAAAATACAACAAAGCAAAGTTTTATTCATTTAGTTTATTCGCAACAGTTGAAAACCGTTTGCCCTATAAACTGTACCAAATAAACTGAAACTACTGATCAATACCAAGAGTAAATGTTGGAACAATTCCCTGAAGTAGATTTTTTAAGGGAAACGTTTCAATTTTATCTAGTAAGACTGATTTATTTCCATTTATATGACAGGTCTTTTTTCTTGGAGTAAGGCTTCTTATCGAGTAATTTAGTTTATTGGTTTGCAGTTAAATATGTTTGGCACTTATCAATTTTTTTTTCTTCTTTTAAAGCAATGAAATTATCCATCATACCATTTTAAGCTCTTCAAATGCTTTTCACGCGGTGCCTACTAATAAAAATATTTTTTCTTTTGTAATGTTATCACTTATATTAGTATTAACTTAAATTACATTAATAGTAAATAAGAACAATCCTTTTTATCATTCTGCATGTATGCATATAACATTTAAATTTATATACGTGCAAAAAAAATGTATTAAGGATAAATAAAGATAAAAATTGCGATAGTCTGATAGAGAGTTACCGTAAAATCTGGCGTATAACGCTGTGACGTTTGAGATAAATAAAGGTAGCGTGACGTTTATTAATTTAAATATTTAGTTTATTTACGTCGTAGCTATTAATTACAGTATATACACTCTGAAGTTATAAAACTATTGTTTAGAATTATTAGAGTTCAAGTTCTGTTGTTTGTGAGAGAGGAGGTACGTCTCAACTTTACGAAAGTTTTCAACCGTCTCTCTCTAGGCTTTTTGGATCATTGCGGTCGGCCCCCTTTATCCTTGAGTTGCATCCGATTCGTGGGTGGAGTAGGGAGTTCCTCGTGATGTCAAAGGTTGCCCCCGGGGAGATGTCCAAAACCACGCAATATTTTAAGGCTGCATATGTCATTGCACGTAGTGATATCATATCCACAAAAGAAGACGATTCACATCTACGTGGCGGGAAACGCCGTAACGCGCACTTTTAACACAATAAAGACGAAATTTACGGGAGCGCATTATACGCCGGGTATAAAAATGATAGCTTTAAAAATAAAAAAATTTTTAATACTTTTTATTAAATATACATGCATCAAAAAATTGTTTATTTAAAAGAAATGACATTCCTTTTGAATTTAAAAGGTTATAATTCTAGAAGTATAAATACTAATTTTTTCGCTAAAGCTCCGAATAATACCTCAAAAATTGACTTCAAAGCATAACAGCATTTCCTAGTATATTTCAGATTTCTACGTAAAATAGGAAAAGTTTGAACTTCTTCATTTAATTATGATGAATAAGATCACAGTGTAATGGTCGATAGTCAAATTTCTTACGCTTCTACGATTTGTAAAAATTGATGCATAAAATATTTATTTATTTTATTGTTCTCTTATAACTCCTGTTAAAAGCTGAAAAAAGCTTGTGACGGATCTATACGCGGCTCTACTAATCCCTTCAACTCTTTTAGGAAAATATTTATTTCAATCAACTTTCATCGAGTAAGGAAGCGTGATTATGCAAATGAAGTATATTACATAAATTCTGTATTCGCGAGTTTGAAGGGTTGGAAAGTTAGTTGGCAAGTTAGCTGGCGAGTTAGTTTGTTAGCTAAAAAGTGAAGTATTGTGGAATTATTAAGTGCAATTGGACTTTATCAATGAAAGTTTACTGAGAGAGGATCAATCGACGAGGATTAGATCCAGATAAAGATCGCCTTCAAGGTTCAAGTGGAGGAATCAACTTCATAAAAGTACAGGTATCGTGATCCTTATATAAATAGAAGTTAGCTTATTAGTATGCGATATAGTTTATATTTAGCGTGTTTAAGTTATCGTGGAATCAATTGAGGGTCCGTATTATTATACCCAGGCTATTGAGTCTGACCTCCGCGCTCTACTATCTGATCTGTTTTCTTAATTAAATTTGTTATTGTGTCTGCTTGATATTTTGGTATCAATAAAATTAGTAGTGTGAATCATGTCTGTTGATTATTCAATTTCTCCCACACACCTAGCCGGGTCTGTGGGTAGACAAGGGGTTCAGAGGGAAGCAGGAACGACCGTCATTACAAGCTTTCAGTGAAATTATTTCTTTTGTTCAGAAATATTACAATCATCAATTTTTTCTTAACGGGTGGCATATTAGAACTAAACCATTGCAAACACGGCAAGTTCCCAAATGTGAGAACCATTTCGGTGGAAGCACCAACTATTGATGGCTCTCGATACCAAATTTGGACGCTTGAACTAATTTAATTCAAGCTCTCCTTGGATGCTAAATATTGCCGTGATTTAATTTTGCCCAGAGTACTAGAGTCAAATGGATACTCAAGGCATTTCTTACACTCTACATAATCATATGGCATGCCATGCCTATGATTTTGGCATCCAGAAAATCTATCGACTCCAACTCCATTTTGCAAGGCCGACTTTTGTTTCAAAAAATAACTTCTATAACTTAGAAGCTTTATCGTTAATTTTTCTTGTTGAGAAAATATCATGGCCAAAACTTTCTCAGGTTTCTATGAGAAATAATATTTTGAAGAGGAGGAATACTACTGAAAATTATGCATCAAAAAATCAGCCCTCAACTGATACAACAATTAGAATTCTGAATACAAGTATTCTGAATTCAAGTATTGCAGATAAAGCTGAATATTTCTATGATGTACCAAACTACATTTTAGTAAACATATTGCAGTACTATATTTCAGTATTTTAAAGTTGAGCTACAAAAACTCAAACTTGCTAAACTGCTCCAATTTAAAACTGAAAAAATTAAACTTTATATACAAACCTGGTGATTTTTATCTTAAATTAATAACCTTATAATTTTGTGCATATAAATGCTTTATATTTCAAAACTTTTGTGAAAATATTAGGTTACGATTAAGCTGAATAATCTGTCGTCATAACAAATAAAAACTATATTATGCAAAAATATATTTTGAATTTAAAATAGTTTTCAGTCATATTTAATTAGTGTTTTAATGTGGAACATACATTGGAAAATAACATAATAAAAAATTAGATCTTTACTATTATAATAAGTATTTATTTTATACCTTTACAAACATTAAATGCTTTTTCTCAGATTTTTAATTTTGAAGATATAAGTGTTTTCTAAACCCTAAGGCTTTTTTTCTGTTCAAAATAGAATCTTAAAATTTTTTGTATATACTCCAAAACGTATATGTTTTATAAAAGTTAGTATGGAATTAGGTCTGAGATCGCTAAATATTGTTTTAAAAAATGCTAAATTTAATGTTTTAAAAATGTTTGTGTTTTTTCCAGGTTTAGCTAGAAAAATAATTATTAAAAATCAACCAGGGAATAGATTTTCAAATCCATACTAACGTTTGTTTGCAATAATCTAAGAAACATAAATCCCTTAAAATGACTAAAAAATTTTAAAAATTAAGCATTTTATAAAAGTTTGAAAAACTTCAAGAATTCTTAATTTTTCAAAATTGGAAAATAATGGCTCTGATGAAACTGACTTTTTAATTTCAGAATCAACTAATAATATAATCTGAATATAAAACATAAATTATTCTTACTGTTACTGTCTCCAAATTTTTGTTTTTTGAAAAAGGGTACTTACTGTATAATATCTTACGTTTCTTAAATTCCTCACGAGAGTATGAGAAGACTTTTAGGGCCTACTACAGTTTAACGTAGTGACTCCTTTTTTCAAAGATGAGCATTTAAGTATATCACTAAATTATCTCACGATAATGATAATTGATTACCACAAGCAAGTACAAGTACTAAAGAAAGGGGGGAAATCTGGAAGATTAACAATTCACAAGAGTATGTTTAAGTCAATATCAAAACAAAATTTCCCTTCAAGAGAAATAAATCTTCGTTCATCTTCAGTGCTACTATTGTTGTATTTACGATGGTTTTCGTAATATTTTACACTGACTGCATGAAAGAAGCCTCGGTTTTTCCTTGAGATCATGACCGTCAATTTAAACAAAACTAACAGCACCTAACGGATTAAGTGTTCCTTAACGTCGCCTTATAAAGCAAAACGAGGGCTATTAACAAATGCCTATGGGAACCAAGCTCCCTCTAAAGGAGTTTAGAGCTACATACTGATCTCCCGTAAATAAACCACCCCGGCGTTCAGTGTATTGAAAAAATCTTAGTTTACCTTTCTTACAGCAGTACATACAGTAAATTTATATAATACTAATTAGAGGTAATGGTAGCTACCCATTCGGTATAGTGGTTAGTGACACTGAGCATGGATGTTTGTAAATGTATAGTGCCTTGACGGCATGGAGGTATTCTAAATAGCCGTCGAGTCGCAAGTCCTCTCCCGAGATCGGTGGAAGGGAAAGAGAGGTGGGAGGTCCTTGACCCCCTCCAAGGTGTCCTCCCTCTAAATTGGGGTGAAACCCAGAAAAAACGTACTGTCACCTGCATGGTGCTCAAATCTAAGGCTAACATCAGATGTAAAGCTTCACCTCAATGACGCCCTTCACCGCAATGAATCTCGTGGACTTTGATCTGATGTTATTGTTGATCAGGTGGCATAAGTAACACAACAAAGGTAACTGTACAAAATACATACGTAATTACATAATACAAATTTACAAAGCTATTGGCGACGAATCTGGTAATTTAAATTTACGGTCAAGTAACGAGAACCACGCCTAATCTAGCACACTCTTCCCCAAATTACCACCCCACGAGAACGGGAGATTAGATCACAACAGGTTTAACGGGCATTGGTCCCAATACACGGTGAATCTTCAATTACAATTGGACTCGAACTCATGACACGCCGGTGACGAGCTCACGATCACTATACTACAGCGGTCATAGGATCCTACGGAATGATAAAGACTGTGCTGCTCATTAACTTCGAATAGATCTAAAAGTTATCACGTAAAATAGTTTGTGATTTAAAGAAGTGAAAAGACAAGCTCAGGTGTTACCTTGGGCATGTGACTGAGACGCAAATTTTCACAGTCCGTAGTAATAGTATTCTCGCTGCTGTAGAGAGAGCATCATTAATTCAAACTAAATCAAACTCTCTAAGCTAAATCCGTCATAAAGAGACATAGAATTGTTGAACTGGACTGCAAAGGCTTATCACTGTTAACAGAGATTTGAGTTCCATTTGCATCCCAATGCACTCAATGGTAGAAGCTATTTGCACCCAAATATCTTTACAGGAATTCAAAACACTACATTTATGATGAATAGAATAGTTAAGGCTGTGAAAGAACTAATTTATTTCTATATAGCATTTAAGAGAGAAAAAATATTAAAAGATAGGAAGGAAGAAAAAAAAATTTAAAAGTAAGGTTATTTTTTGTTTATATTACGCTATTTTTTTTCAAATCTTTATTAAAAATGCTGAAAATGTTTGCCCATTTTATCACAATTGCTTAAGTTATTTTAATATAATTATTTTAAACTAAATTAAAACTATTGCCAAGAATGGAACTCCGCAATCCTTCAAATGTGGAACAGTTAGAGATAAACACAAAAAGTTAATTTGATATTTTTTACGATAATACGATACTTATTAATAACTGTTACTCTATTATTAATGATAACTGTGCTTCGGTGTGCAATGTTATTATGCTGATGAGCAAAATTTAAAGCTGAGATCTAAAATTTATTTACTCTGAAGTTCATGCTTTAAGAAATCTGCAGTTTCTTTTAAGTTTTCCCAAGCAAACTTTTTATTTTAAAATATCTCCATCGAATAATGGTAGATACATCTATATACGCACACACATACACACACATATATCTATTCTTACATTTTTGAAGGCTATGGTAGCTTTTTTTGGTTATCGTCATAAACTCGTGGGCGGCGTGTCATGAGTTCGATCCCTAGTGTCACTGAAGACCCACCGTGTTAAGAAACTGATGTACGTTTTATCAGTCGAGGCTCAAAGTCCTCCCATTGGCATAATGTGGTAGTTACAAAAGGGGGTGACAGACCAGGTGTTGTCCTCGTCTCTTGAAAAAGGCTCAAAATTACAAGGTTCAACGCCATTAGTCTTCGTGTTGTGTTACAATGAGAAGTCAATTAAATACTTACTCTTACATTTGATCAAATTTGGAAGCAATTGCTGTAACGTTCAATTTTTGCCAATAACAGCCTTCCAAAAAAGATCAAGCCATTCTTACACACATATGCAATCGTTTTTTTTTTTTTTTTTTTTAAGAATTATGGTTAACAAAATTAAGAAGACATCCGGTGAAGATACTGAAATGTTTAATGGAAGAATTATCAACAAAACTTTCGTACACTTTGAATCAAACATTATACTTGCATTTATAAAGCAATAAATTCTCAGATTAACAAATTAAAACTTTTCTATACGTTACTTAAGAGAACGAAAAGAGCCTTGCATGATAATTTTCGAGAATTTATTTCTTCTCAGTAATTTTGAATTAAAATTTTGTTAATAAAAAACGAATACTAATATTGTTCAGAAGTAATAAGGGATTTAACGTCTGTAATTTCACAATCTAAACTTAATTTTATTAAGTGAAATCTTAAAAGACCATATTATAAAAATTATGCGACGAATTAAAAATCTGTTAGATAAGTAGTAATAAAAAAACACGTGTCTGCTTAAAGAAATTATTTTTAAGCGCTTCTTTTTTCCTAGGCATAACTTCTATATTGCATCAAATATTTTTACATAGCTATGCAAATATATCATGTTCATCCAATTTTCTTTTTAAATCGAACCGTGGATATAAATGTAGAAACGACTTACCGGTATCCGCGAGTAGGATGTAAGCCACATGTAGCCATTCGTTTCATGCGTCGGTTGTGGCTGAGGAAAAAACTCCACGCTAGGACCTTCCTGCTCTTCATAATAGGATCTTTTCTCCCTCCGAACCTCTCTTCCGTCATCCGCCGGCAGAACAGCAGTAGCATTCCGCCAAAGCCGGGCCGTCAGATAAAAATCGAGGCACAGGCCCAGGTAGAGAATTGCCAGGAGACCGTACACAAATCGAAGCCGTTCGGCGGCCGTGTTGGCCATGACTGTGCCGATGGTGTGGGGGTACCGCGAGCCGCAACTTCCAACCAATAGACGGCCACGGCGACTCCACTAGCAATGAGGGGAGGACCGCATCTTCGCGCGAGAGTTTTTCCGACTGCTTTTTGAAGGGAATACGTTTTGACATTTCAGACGGCCCATGCAGATTTTTATATGGTCTTCTAAATTAATTTAAAAAGAGTGCTTGAGAGCACTCTTTTAGGTCACTCTTTGTTTTGATTTTTCAGAGTAAAATGTATCTTAATGGAAAGACTTTTGTTTTGGTTTGTTCTAAAGTGATATGGTGTAATGAGTTCTGACATTCTTTTTCCATTTCGAAGAAGAATAATCTTGTTTTGCTGCTTGTGCGCTTTAAAATTTGCCATAGATGGATTGGCGGAATATTATTGTTTGTTTCCGGCAGGATTTATATATATATTTGAACAAAATATTTGCTTCATACTTTAAAGGAGGAAAATGCAGAGGTTTGTGCTTTATGTAGGGAAAAAGTTTCTTAAGAGGATTAAGATTTTCTTTCATTTTGATTTAAGGAATTTTTTACGACTAGTCTATTTAATGTATTGAAATCAATATAATTCCAATCAATAATCGGATTTTTAAACAACTTAATTGAAAGGAATTATTCCCTAGAAGGATAATTACAAAATAGTCAAATTCGAATTATTTATAAACGTTATAGTTTAATACATATAAAAAAGCTCGACTATATTTACGTTTGTTAAATTCGTCCGTGTTTTATCTCTTAAGTTTCTCATTTGGGTTCCTTCTCCAGCAATCTATTATTCATTGTTAATTTTCAAAATATGAAGATAAAAATGTTTTCGATTTTTTTATTGTTTATTTTTATTCGCTTACTCTTATTATTTGATTATTATTTTATTGTTAAGATTTTATTGTTTCTTTTATTTGATTTAGTACACTTCAGTATTTAAGAAATAAAGGTGCGCTTGAATGAAACAATTGCATATAAAGTAAATCTCTTATATATTCTAGATTTTTCCTTCAAGCCATCTTAATCAGATAAAATTAAATAACACGTGTAGAAAGCAAATTTTTACGAGAAAAAAATGTCTTCGAAAGTTTTATTTATTTATAAAAATACATAAAGTGATTGAATTATTTAATAATAGCTCTAAGCACTTTTATGCATGAATGAAACAACGCTATTTTAGATTCTTTGTAATTACTTTAAGTTACTTTAGTATTAAATTTCTTTTATATTAAATCTTTCCAGAAATGAAAGGAATAAATTTAAAAATTAACTGTAAATATTCATTTAAAAGCAAATAGTTAATCAGAGTGCATCTAAGATTTCATCATGGTTATTTGTGTTTACGTTCAGTGCCTTCGAACGAATTAAATTTTCTCGTTTTATGAATTATTCCCTGCAGGGGAAAAAAACAAGATTTTTCATGAATCACAAATTCTATCGATAGATTATTTCGCAATTCAAAACTAAATGCTAATTTCTAATATTTTATATAAACAATCTTAAATTCCTAAAATTTATTTTCTACAGTTTCAAAATAAATTGTTAAGTCTGGTTACAGAAATCTGTTATGTATGATTTTATCTTGGAAAGACTCAACATGAAGAATTTCAAAAAAGTTTTTACCGAAAGCTTATATGTTTAAACAACATTGCTTTCTTCAACTGATCATGTATGATTGATCCTTTCCCTGTTTGAAGAGCAGTATTCACATGGTCAATGGATTTAAAGCAGAAGACGGATCAATATCGACTTAGTTCAAAGCTCAGTTCTTCGTAGTTCCTTATTGATGGTGGCCACAGGTGAAAGGGATTCAATACATCGATTTTTATATCGTGGAATATTCACTACACTTTTCAAAAAGAAATGTAAAATACAAGATATCGTATCAGCTCTCCCATTTACTGATAAATAAAGACAAAAATAAATGTTATTTAAAGCAACTTTATCTTGAACCTAAATGTTTAATACTTATGATAGATACTTTTTTAAATGCACAAAATCAGTGTTTTAATTTTGTTGTACAGACAGTATTGTAAAAAATAATGCTACAAATGTGAAAAAAAAAAACATTTGTTCTTTTAAATTTCCCATTTTTTACACGTTATTCATGCAGCTTAAATGCATTCAATTCTTGTGCGATATAATCATCATAGATAGCATATATTGTCTAAACGGAAACAAATATATTTATTTATATATATATTTATTTTTAATTTTGGCACAGCACGGAAAGTTATATTACTATTACCTTTTTACTTTTTTTTATATACAAACTATATTTTAAATAGCTAGATAATACGGTTTTAAAATGAAAGATCTCAGTGATCAACTATTTTTAAACTGAATATGTTTTTCGTTTTTAGTAGAAATTCATCGACGTTGGGCAATTTATACAGATATGTTAGAATACAGAATGATTGAGTTGTACTAATTTGCAATAGAGTTTTTCCGAAATTATCTCATTACCTGAATAAACGTACAAGTAGTCACAGTGTACAAGTTATAATTCATAATTCAACGAAAACCCAGAAGGTCCTTTCACACTTTATTAAAACAATTTTGATCGTTAATTGTGATTTATAAATGCTTAGGCTAGCTTTACGTCGAAATTTCCATGAAAGTAAACATTTTCTTATTACTGTCATGCTAATTTTATTCAATTCTTCTTGAACCGTTTTCCAAAGTTCGTTTAGTGTTCTTGGAGGCCGTTTTTCCTTAGACTCGTTTTAATAAACCTAAAGCACAAAAGTCCATTGGAGAAGCATCAGATGATTTTACAGGTATTTCCAAATTAATACACTTCATTCCTGTTTCTCATTCTTTCTTTGATAAATAAGCGGCAGTTGACTTAGACGTGTGACTAGAGGCTTTGACCATATAATCTCAATTTAATCCATGCTCTTTTCCATATAAAGCTCGAATTTCTTCTTCAAAAATCGATTCTAAAATATTCTGCTGATAGTAGAGTGAATTAATTTTTGCATTATTTGAGACTTTTTTGATTTTTAATTTGCCATTGTAATAAAATTCTGCGATTATCATGATTCTCTTTGGGAACTTTTCTATTTCGTAACGGTGATTCCCATCAATTAAACAAGAGAAAATTGATTTTCTTTTATTACAGTCACTTTAATATACCCATGTCTCATCGAGTGTTGCCAAAAAATTTTATTTTTCAGCTTCTAAATGTTTTTTATTATGAACTTTAGGTTTAAGCATCTTTTTTTAACTTTAAATCTTTATGAATGGTTTTATTTACAGTGCCGGAAGACATTCCTAGTTTCGATGCAATGAATCTTTTTGAGGCGGTTGATTTTTCTTTAGCATCAGAGACATCACTTTCTTGATAGTTGCTGCGTACCAACAGTCTTAGGATGGAGTTTCGTTGTCATGTTTTCATTTTTACTTTCAGCTAGACACATTATTTTTCCTTCCAAATTTAATATATTATAAATACCTTTTTTAGAAATGCAACAAGTGAGATTTTTACCTCGCTTTATAATTAATTGATTCTAATATTTCTCCTCCGAAAGCGTTGTTATGTAATCTTCGAGCCATCTGTCAATTTTAGGAACCATTTTAATAATAAATATTTTATTTTACATTCTAATCAAAAGAAAACATTAGCACATGGTTATTCTGAAGTTGCCAAAGTTTTATCACAAAATGTAAATGAGAAAATAAATTAAGAAATCGTTTCTATAAACTACGAATGACCTTCTGTATGTACTAAAAAAGTGATGTAATATTTGTTTTTAAATAAAAGTATTTAATGGAATAAAATAATAATTAGGACTTTATAAAGGCCTACAGACTTTTATTTATGATTTTTTTTTCTATGTGAGAGTCGGATAAATGAAAATTTAAGAAACAAGACAAAAATTTCGACACAATAAAATAGAACAGATAAATTAAACTGATGCACAAGAAACTGAAACAATAAGAAAGAAACTTTACTCACTAATAAAGCTAAGCACTTATCGGAAAATACAATTAATTAATTTCAAAACATAATAATATTTATAATTATTATTTATAGTTTTAAAATAAGATTTACAAATCATTTTCTTATATTATGCTATGTTTTATCACCGATTCAATTTCGCTGTTCCAATTTTTTGAAATTACAACTACGACAATATGTGTCCGTAATATGTTGCAGATCGCAAATATATTTTTATTCTAACGAATGTATTCAAAATTAGGTATATATATATAATGTCTCCCTCTAGTATTTTTAGATTAACTCCTTTCAAATATTTTCTAATTCTTTGGTACAATACTAATACGGTAATCTTAATCTTGATCTAATTGCTCCCGCGCGTTTGCAAACAATCACGGCTCCCGTTAGAAAGGAGTCGCGCGACCTTCACCACCAGTCTATAAACGCAGAGTGCTGTGTGCTCACTCTCTTGTCTGTCTTCATCATGGAAATTGCTGCTGCTTGTTGCTTCTGCCATGTGTTCGTGTGCTCCCTATTTACTTAATTATTCTAAATGATATGAAACTTTATATCTGTGACGATTAATAAAAGTAGATTGAAACTAATCCAGAAGAACTTTTGTGTTGTTTTTTTTTACCAAGAAACAACCAACATAAATACCCATCGGTAAATCTACATATTAAGAACCAACACCGTCCAACGCTACAAAATAATCCACCAGATTTACAACATACATACGTATTTCTTATCAAACTTTTTAAAGTTGCTCGAAAAAAAAGAATCACACAACTGTTCAAAAATGTCAATTTTAAATCATTATAGAGTTTTAAATTTCATTAAAGTATAGTGCTTAGCTAATAACATGGTGTGCGTGTATACTGCATCCACTATTCACTAGCTCAAGTACGATACAGGAATAATTTTTTTTAAAAAAGGGCTTTATTAACCCTTATTTTAAAGTTATAACCTTTGGGAATAGTAGGATTAAAATTGACTGTAAATTTGTATTCCGATTTGTTGTACCAAATTTTACGTGATACGTGTTTCTGACTGAGACTGATTCTTTTTCATGGAAATTGAAACAAACACAGTTTAAAACAATATTATTTCAAATGAAATTTATAATGAAACAAAGAAGAAGCTGTGTATAATACTTTTTTGTTCAGATGGGCTGAATTTGGGCCACTGTATAACTTTGCAGAAACGGCAAATCTCCAAATGTGAAAGCCATTTCCAGATGGTACCATATAATGGCTGCTCTCGCTAACAAATTTTGACGCATGAATTAATTTTAATTCAAGCTCTCATCGGATGCTAAATATTGATATATCTGAGCCAAATTGATACTCCAACTGATAATCCAGAAAGTCTATCGACTCCACCCACTAAGCCAACGAGCATTGTATAATAGTACAATGAGTCGTTTGTTGTTGTTATTATTAAATACATATGAAGTTGAATAATTGTAATGAGTGTTGTCACATACATTTCCCTTGATTAAGCTCTTAGAGCATCTTTTATGACGCTGTTCGACAAAAAAATTTTCAACGCAAACTTTAAAAATATATGAAAGCTAAACAGAGGTTTCTTGCGTGAAACGCTACAGAAAAGATTTATAAAGAGGATCAGATTTCGGCTTAAAGCTTGTAAGGAAGGCCACACAATTATACTTGATATTATATTTATTTCATGGTTTCAAATACATTTTCTATAGATATTAAGTATTTAAAATTTGATTAAAAGAGCATCAAATAAATAGTACTATATGTTATTAATTTGGATTCTGCAATATTGCATAATACATAGTATTTTGGAATTGTAATTAATATAGAAACGTAGAATTTTAAAATAAGGTGATCAGGTACACACACACAGTTCTCTAATAAATTTTGTAGGGTTTATTTATTTTTTTTTTTATTTTTTTGTCTAATGCTTATGAACAACCTCGAGCCATCCGGCTCATTTTTATTCATATATATATATATATATGATATCATTGATTTTTAAACTAAAATATACATATTGCTTTACTAATACCACCCCGGTAGAGACCCACAAAATTTATCAAGGCAAGGGGGCTAGATCACGCCTGTCATGAGCAGCAGCTTTGAACACCATGCAGGTGATAGAACGTTTTCGCTCTGTTTCAGCCCAGTTTTAAAAGAGAACGCCCTGTGGGTGGTAAAGTGTTACTCCCCTCTCTTCCCCTTCTCCCAGCCTCTCGAGAGGGCTTTTAGTTGGATGAATATTTAGAAAGACCCCAGGCCAAACAGGCACTATACATTTACAAACATCCGTGCCTTCTCCGGGATTTGAACTCAAGCCTTATGGCACAGCCCAATCAGCGTCACTTTCACAGTCATTTATTTGTCATGTAGTTCTAAGCAAAAAAAAATTCATTTTTACGTGTAGCAGTTATTAGAGTTCTCTTTTTTTTTACTTTTTTTATATTTAAATAATTAAATATTGATTTTACGGTATTTAAATGTGTAATTCAATACACGGCATTTTTGCCGCTTTTGTTTTTCCAAATTGATTATACTATAAGAAGTTTTACCAAAAATATACGTTTCCTTCAAGTATTTCGAATAAAAAAGTAATTTATCCATTCTAGTGTTCGGTAAATAATCATATCTGTTTTCCGTTATTTATTTATTTATTTATTGCCACACGGTTGACAGCCCTTTCTTATAATCAATGCATCAAATGAACACGTGTGGTGACAACTTCTCCTGTCACTGCTTCTTTTTTTTTTCTATATCCATATCCACAAGTTCCTTTTTAATTTTTTTTTTTTTTTGGAACAATGACTTTATTTTTCCTCCAATAAGTTTTTCACTTTACTTTACATACGATTACAAATACAATATGATTTAAAAGAATAAATTTCAAGATGTTTATCTTCGGATATTCATTGAGTTAACAAATTTAAAATATACCAGTAACATTCATCAGACTTTTTCCATTTTCTTTTTTCCAGGTTTGAAATTTGAAATGAATTACGAATTTTAATACGATTATTAAGATTTAAAAAGTATGTATTTTTTAAAAATAAATATTAATTAAAATTTTCTTTCCTCAGTAAAATGAAATATAAATCGAAATTAAAAATTTATTGTTATCATACCATTGTTGTTATATTATATTTCGTAATTTCTCTGTACATATAAAATATTAAGCATATATATATATATATTTAGTCTATGCACAGTCAAAATCAATATAAGTAACACACACATACACACTAAATTAATTATTAAAATTTACTGAAACTATGCATACAACTAGTCAATTTTTTTTTTATTTTTACGATTAGAAGTTTGTTTCTCATCGGACTCTGATATTTTCATTTGAATCTATTTATGCATAAGACATTCTGAAAAATTGTTTTGTATTATATGCATAATATTCACCAATGTATATATATATATATATAAAAGATTTACGTGTATTGGTGTATTTACTCTCTAAAGCTCTCCAAACTTCTTAGCGTAAGAGCTAAGACCTAGTACATCATACTAACACACTCTACTTTTGAAATACGTACAAATTTTTGATTCGGAACTAGCAGCTAGTGAGATATACAAGGGGTGATCAAATGAAAAGGTACGAAACGACACGGTGGGTACAAATATAGACTTTATTCAAAATATACACCATAGGCCTGAGCACAACGATCCCACTGATGAACAAGCCGCAGGATTCCTTGTTCCCAGAATTCCTGTGGCTGTGACGAGACCCAGTCCTTCACAGTGTCCTTGAGTACGTCGTCCGAGTTGAAGCGCTTTCCTTTCAGGTGTTTCTTCAGTGGACCAAACACATGGAAATCGGAGGGTGACATGTCCGGACTGTAGGACGGAGGGTCCAACGTCTCCCATTGGAACTTGTCCAGTTCCATTTGTGTGACTCTGGAGACGTGAGGACGCGCGTTATCATGGAGCAGAACCACACCCTCCGTGAGCAGCCCCGGTCTTTCGTTCTTGATGGACCTGCGTAGGCGTCGGAGTGTCTCACAGTACACATCGGAGTTAATGCTTTTCTGTGCTCGAGTAATTCTGTGCTCGCATCATTTGGACGCCGCTTTTTATAAGAGCCTTGCTCTCTCCTGCGCATGCGGGCACCCGCGCATGATCCGATCTCAGTCAGAGTCTCCAATGGCATCCCGAGATGTCTCGCTACATTCTCCCTTGGCGGAATATGCAAATATTTAACTGTTTCATCTTTATGTCGTTTCGTACTTTCATTTGATTACCCTTGTATATAACGCTGTGGTAAATTCGCAGCGTTTTGCAATTTCTGTAAGCATTTAAGGGAAAATGTCTTGGACATATTGCAGCGGAGATATCTTAAGTACGTGCTGTTCGTTACGTATTGTTATTACGGCCAAGCTAAATGTAAGCAGCGTCATCTTGCGGAAAGTATAAAAGCTAATGTGTGTGGATTGGACAAAACTAAAATAGTACTGCGTCATTTTGTAGAGAACAGCCGAAGTTGTGCGAAATGGTCAGTTGTGCTGATTAAACTTTCTTGCAGTGCATAGAAATGCAAGAGCATATTCTAGAAGAATTTTGTTGCGTGATCGCTTGTCTTGTATAATCGAGTGTTTTAAATGAGTTATACAAATCGAGGATGTAGTATAAAAACAGGAGACACAATTGAGAGTTATGAACAGTTCTGTAATTTGAATTCCAAGAGGTATGAGCGATTTATAGTGCGACTAATAATAGTATTATTTTGATTTTGTGTGAATTTTTATGAATATGGAGAAGAGACGAAGAGTACTGATATAGTAAGTACAAAGCACTTAAATAGCAAAAAGGATATCAATATTTTGTGATTGAGTCAAATATTATGAATGATTTGCAAAGTAACAATATTGGTTCCTAAAGAATACTATAGGAAACGTTATTAAAAAGCTAAACTTTATCAAAATTACCTGAATTTTATAGAAAATTGATGGTCAGAAAAATACAGACCTTTGAAATACGGAATGAAATCCAAGTAATTGTTCCTTAAGGAAGTAAATACACAGATCAAGAACAGATACTCGTTCTAGTTTCTACGTGGCTCATTTAATAAATGAAATAGTGAAACTTTTAACTGATGGCGACCAAGGCTTACATAGTAGCAGCAACAGAATAAATGCGTACAGAAAAAGCTAATGTATTTAAAAATATCAGAGTTTGTCAGGAAACACTATAACAATATATAGAAGATGAAATAGTAGGTATTTTAGATACTGCTCAATGTTGCTTTTTATTCGAAGGGTAAATAAAAATCCTGAAACGTGTGTGAAGACCTTCTTAGCCTTAAATACCTGGTCATAGGAGTAGATTTTTTTAAGGGAATTAAAAATGCTTTTCAGAAAAACCAATTTCAATGAAAAGTTTGAAGTGCATTGGTACCGACGGGGGCAAAATCTTGTTTGGAAAAAAATAAAGATTTGTTGACGGGGTTATTATATGGTTCATAAGCAGTTTTTTATACGAAAAATACTTAGATATCTCTGAAGCTTTAAAGCCAATTATGTGTGTGCCAACTGTTGAATATATCAGATTACAGGTGATCGATCAACGTCAATTTCGCTAGTTTATTGATAAGCTTGGGGAAAGTTATTTACCATGCTATAGTACGCTGCGGAAAAATACTAACGCTAAGTTTTGAGTGCCGAGTAATAATCAAAATTTTCTTGAATGAAAGGGGAAAACGTTGTCTATAGCTTCAGATTTAATTAAATATTTAAATAATCTTAGTTTAAAATTACAAGGAAAAAACCAGTTGTCTATAATATATACATTCATATTAAACTCTTCCGAAAAAAACAGTTTTGTTTCAATTCCAGTATCACAAAAAAATGTTTTGCGCGTTTTAATAAATAGCAAATAAAGTCAGAAAGGTGAGACTCTAATTCTGATAGATTTTGTAAATAAATCTTTTAATACTTTAAAAATTGTGAATTTTTTTTTAAACTTTGTGCAATTACAAAAGACATCGCGATTTTTCAAAATTCTCTTAACACCGATTTAGAAATCCTAATCTCAGAACATCAAACAAATTGAAAAGATTTATTTGCTTTAGAGTTGTGTTTTTAAAGAAAAAATATTTAAATCGTCTCTCTTTCTCATCATTGCTAGAGAGAGAGAATTTATTAGTTTTCCAATTATAGTTTGTGTGGCAGCAGTTGGTGAATGATCATGGACGGAAGGCCATCATCGCCGATATCGAGAAATGGGTTCAAGTCCTTGTCCACTGAATATCTATTATATAGAGGAACTGATGAACGTTAAAGCTGTCGAGGTTCTAAGTCATCACGTTGGCAGGTTGTGGAAAATTGGAGAATGGGTTTCCAGCTCAGGTGTCATCCTCGTCTCTTAGCCGTGTCTCAAAATATTACAATTTCTGTCATACGACATAAATAAAATAAATTCCCCAGTTTGACCAATTGCAGGAATTTGTGCATGGATATTTTTTTTCAGTACTATTTATCTGTATGGAAAACATCCATCAAAATGAAGTATACAAAAAATATTTCCTGATAAATTTTTTTTAACTTATGAGTGTTTGAAGTCGCCGTTGAAATTATCTTCACTTGAGAGCTTAATCCACAACTGCAAATGCTTGTTAGTGGATAATTACAGCTACGCAATTCTCAATAATTTTTAATTTCATTATATGAATTACCTATGCGCGTCATTTATAAGTTTTCAGGATAAATGTCATAATATTAACTAAATTGAAATGTTCAATTCAATTCATATTTGAGATATTGTGTTTCTTAATTGTTTTGTGCGATTCATAAATTAAATTTTAAAATATCGTTAAAATTTACATGTCGTTGTGGTGGGCCGTATTGGTAGTGCTCGCAGGCCATAGTTTGAACACTCCTTATCGTAAATCAAGAATGTACATTTTATATGATATTGCAGGCCACATGTTTTATTTTATATTAAATTGGGGTTCACACTTTGTAAATGTTAACAAAATTGATAGAATACGATTTTTCAAATGATTATATTATATATTTATTAGACTCAATGTCAGGCTCAATGTATTTTATAAGATACATACATGCACTGGTGTGCAAAAATTAAGGACGAGACGGTTTTTTCAATATAACTTTGTACAAAAGCATTCCAAATCAACACATTTAATACCGTAAGATCCCCAATACGTAAGAACATGAGTAATGCAAGCAACACTTACTAAAAGAGAAATCAGAGGGATAAAAAGAAGCTTTATTGAAAAAGTAGCATGGAGCGCAATGCGACTGAAGGCCGAAACATCCCTATGATGGGTGTCCAGCAAGAAATATCCGGTCTTTAGTAGGGGATATGATCTCCCCTGACTGCTAGGCAGGTTTCACAGCGTCTGCCCATGCTGAGAATGAGGGTGTCAATGAGTTGTTGAGGCATTGCTGCCCATTCGTCTTGCAGCGCCAATCGAAGCTCCGGAATCGTTACTGGTGGTAAGGTAGGAGCTGCCAAGCGTCTGCCTAGAAAATCCCATACATGCTCGATGGGATTGAGATCCGGAGATCGTGCCGGCCAATCCCATACGTTCAATATCCTCACTCTCTAAGAGCTGTTTGGCAGCTACTGTGCGATGACATGATGCATTGTCGTCCATGAAAAGGAACTGCGGACCCATAGCGCCTCTAAAAAGACACACATATGGAAGAAGAATCTCGTTACAATAACGGGTCCCGTTGACTGAACCTGCGTCGAAGATGTGAAGGTCTGTACGACTACCAAGCATGATGCCTCCCCAAACGAGAACACCGCCACCTCCATACCTGTCCCTTTCAATGATGTTCGAGGGATGATTGCGGCTTCCCCGCTCTCTCCAGATGAGTATGCGATGAGAATCGCTACTCAGACTGAATCTGCTCTCATCTGTAAAGAGTACTCGTCCCCATTTCATTGTCTCTCCAATTCCGGTGTTCCCGGCACCACAGAGAACGCCTTCTCCGATGGCAGGCGTTAGAGGTACACACCGTACAGGGCGTCGTGCAAACAGACCACCACCGTGCAGTCTTCTGGCCACGGTAAAACGCGATATCGGTCGTCCAGTCGCCTGTGTCGTGTGTCTAGCGATTTCTCCCGCTGTCTGCCGCCTGTTTCTTCTGGCCTGTAAGGCAATATACCGGTCATCTGCGGGTGTGGTTCCTCGTGGAAGACCACTACTGAACCCCCGATAGCTGTTCCTGTAGTTTGAAATTGTCTCCAAAGTCGTGAAACGATGCTGTGAGCAATCCCGAACTCTGCAGCCACACTTGTCACACTGCGACCTTCCTCCAACTTCCCAATGATTCGACCTCGGGTAAAAGCATCCAGATATTGTCTAACACAGGGTCTCCAAACTACGGCCGAGGGCCACATCCGGCAAGCGGACAGATTTTGTCCGGCCCGTGGAGAGCTAGCATACTTGAAAACTCCTTTTAGAGAACATATTTTTATAGCAAATTAAATTTAGTTTACTGAAGTATTCTAATTTTATGTTGAATAATTATTAATATGACATCTACATTGATATGGTCATGGGCTAACTACTCATAACATTGTTGTAGGCTTATTGTTATTGTTTTTGTGATAAGTTGGATAAAGAAACACAGAATTGTAATGAGTAAAGACATGTATAATATACAGAAAATTTAACTTCAGTATATAGTAACTAACAAATTATTGAAATGAATCCAACTAACATTTTATACATTTTAAATAAAAACATAACTTATAACAAGCATAATGACATATGAAATACTAATGAGATTTATGTAATTGAGATTTTCCACTGACAATAGTTTTGTACTTGTGGACTAATTTTACTTGTACCAATTATTAAAGAGATTTAAGATGCTCATCAGTTAATTTTGATCTGTAAACATTTTTTTATGTACTTCATTTTGAGAAGGTCTTCTCACACAAATAAGTAGTACCAAAAACAGAAAACAGCCCACGAGTAAATTTAAGCAAGTTATCAAATTGTGTCAATGGAAGACTCTTATAAAATTCCAACAAAGATGAGTTTGATATTTGTTCTTAATTATATCACTGCACTGTAGATCAATCATTTCCATTTGAAGTTCCGGGGCTAGGATTTCAATGTCAGTATCAAAAGGATTCTGAAAAATCTTAATTGTTTCGCAATGGCATCAAAGTCCGAGAAACGAGTATCAAAATTTATTTTCAAAGCACTCAAAGTTTGATTGCAAAATCGATAGGAAACTCAGTCTCAGTGGTGTGGCTGAATATTTCACATGTTTTAAAATGTGAAAAAATTTACTTCGTAGTTGTGATTGAAACAGTATCAATTTCTTCCGGAATGATTTGATATTAGTGTATAAATCAGGAAGATGCTGGTTTTCTCCTTGCAATCTCAAATTCAGTTCGTTCACATGTTTTGTCAAATCAACATAGAATGCTAACTTCCACAGCCATGCGTTGTTTTGTAATTCAGTAAGAGGGCGATGCTTTTCATTCAAAAAAATTTCGATCACTGCTTGAAGTTCAAAAAACGCTCTGAAGGACTTTCCCACAACTAAGCCAACGTACGGCAGTATGATAAGGTAAGTCATTTTCTCCAATCTCTTCAATAAATTGTCGGAATTGTCGGTGATTCAGCCCAAAAGATCTGATAAAATTAACAGTTGATATGACTGGTTTCAGAACTTCAGACATATCCAAACATTTTCGCACAAAGACTGTTGATGAATGATACAATGCAAGACTAATGGTTTTGAACCACCTTCATTTTCTACAGCCTTTGACACAAGAGCGACCACTCCTTTATCTTTCCCACTCATGTTTTTGCATCCATCAGTTGTAATACATTTCAAGTTTTTCCATTGAAGGTTCTTTTGATTAATGGCCATTTCAACTCCTTTAAAAATATCTCTACCAGTAGTTGTGCCATGAATACTATACATATCAAGAAGTTCTTCATGCACTTCATAGCTTTTATCTACTCCTCGAATACAAATCAACACCTGAGAAGTATCTGACACATCCGTTGACTCATCCAAGGCCAAAGAAAACCACTCAACATGTCCATTTTTGTCGAACAGTTGAGAGGATATATTTTCAGCGATGTTTTCTACTCTTCGAGCCACAGTGTTTGCTGAATACTGACAGTTTTAATCAAATTTACCTTTTCAGGGCACATTTCTTCGGCTACTGCAATTATGCATTCTTTGATCATTTCTCCATCGGTGAATGGTTTTCCACGTTTTGCAATTTCAAGAGCCACACGAAAGCTGGCACGAGTTGCAGCCTCTTGTTCAGTTTTGAGTTTCGTAAATGAAGATTGCTGCGCTTTCAATCCGCGCTTCATAGCTTCGAATTTTTCTGTCCGAAACTTCCTGTATATTTTGAGTAATTTTGAAAATGTTTTGTTTCATAATGACGTTTAATGTTATATTCCTTGAGAACGGCTATGCTTTCATTACAAATCAAACATAGCGCCTTGTTACTGGACTCAATTACGAAATACTGAATGTTCCACTGATCTTTGAATTTCTGCATTCACTATCAATTTTTCGCTTCTTTTCCATACTACTAAATCACACAACAAAAGCAACAATTCAAATCAAATACTGTTACAAAGATGTCTTAAACTTAAACACGCACAAACACGTTTTAAGGAGGTACGCACTGTTTTATTTCACAACAGTGTCATAGGAACTGACTTGTGGTTGCGCCTCTAGCCTTCTTATATATTCCAATTACTGCCATCTAGAAGTGAGTGGAAGACACCAGAACTTTCTCGAACCAACGAGATGATTCTGTACGTGCTATTAGCGCCATCTGTTAGCGATAGAAGGTACTACCTATTTCCACTTGTGTCCACCAGATGTGTCACGTTACTCCTCATGGCTCGTACTCTACGACTAATCTAGAAATTGCAGATAATGACAGGAAAATTAATAATATGCCGTTTTGCGGACTTTAGTCCGATTTGCAGCCTTTTTTAAACGTTGCGTACTTTTTCGGACTTTTTTTTCCATCAGTGGACTGTTTCACTTTTTACCACCGGCAACAATGATAATATAGTTTTGGCCCTCGGAACTTACTGGAGTAATCAGTATGGCCCTAAGGCTGGAAAGTTTGGAGACCCCT